>CAKNYM010045429.1:0-30847 GCA_932195095.1 Andricus curvator
TTATTTTCGTTCGCCCAGTCAGTTAGTCTTATTGACAAAATTTGCGTGAAAATCTTAGCGATGCAATTCACAAGAGAGATGGGTCTATAATTGCCAGTGTCACCAGGATCACCCTTCTTATGTAACATAGTCATGGATAATTTACCCCAGGACTTCGGCACCTTTTCATCCACCATGACTCTGTTAAATAGGTCCTCCATATAGAGAATCCAGTTTTGTGGTAGCCTTTTGAAAAAGCTGTAATAAATGCCATCGCACCCTGCTGCCTTTGCATCTTAACATAGTTATATAACATAGTTATATAACATAGTTATATAACTATCGAGCAAGGGGTGGGAGGTACTTGAAGCGAATTCGAGGTCTACAAGCTTACTAGGGAACATATCCAGGAGATACGCATGCCATATTTCAGGTTTGATGACGTTTAACGCTTGAGGCCTAAATCGAAGGTCATTAATAATGGACCAAAAATCAGCAGAATTACGTGCTGCAGCCAACTCATCTATCATTCGCTTTTCGTAAGTGGCTTTCTTAGTAGACAGCAACTTCTTATAATTTCTCGTAGCGATTCTATAAGTCTTGAGACTTTCGAAAGAAAAATTTACTCTCCTGCTCTCATGAAAAATCTCAGTCAAGCTTTTCCTTGCCTCGCGGCACGCAGCGTCATACCATAGTTTGTTACTGGAAACAATGCCCGTCCTACCTGTACAAACTTTTCTCATAGCTAGCTCTGCCGCAACATGTCTTATCGCGCCAACAAGATTATCGTTCATCTCGTCTACGTCACCACTCACCCTCGCAATTTCGTTCCTCCAACGCATCAAATCCCTAAACTCTTCTGATCTAGCAAAATTAAATGCGAACTTATCCGACTCGGGGAGATTAGCATGGCTCTGCGAAGGACTTTGGCATGCACAGTTCACAAAAGCAGCAATCGGGAAATGATCAGACAAAGTTTTGATTTTAAGTACTTTAAAGTCTTGCAGAAAGAGCAAACTGTTTATCGAACACCATAGCAGATCATTCACGCTCCTTCCCATAGCGCCCTGAAATGTAAAGTGTGCCGGAAAATCACCGCTTGCCCTCCCATTGCACACAAACAACTCATTACTCTCCATAAAGCTAGTTATCAGTTTTCCCTTATTATTAATAAAATTGTCTGAAGATGATCTGTTACCCATAAAAGAAACATTGTTAACGAAAATTTGCTCGTCTAGAATATTGAGGTTCGAAACCCTACAATTGAAATCGCCACCGAAAAAAATTGGCATGTGCGCAAAAGACATGCGTATCGAGCTGAGAATAACATTAAAATTATTTAAAAAATTATCAATATCTGTGTCGGGAGCGAGATACATTGCACAAAGAATATAAGAAAATGGCCAATACCACGCTGAAAACCCCAGTTCTCGTCAGATCACTGAAGTTAAGCAGCGTTGGACGCGGTTAGTACTTGGATGGGTGACCATTCAAGAATACTGACATGAGTGCTGTTGGCACATCGTGGGTGTGGTGAGCCCACACTTGTAGTTATTTATAACTACAAGAAAAACCTAGAAACACTACCCGAATCGGGTAGTGTCACGCCTACCCTGAAAGGGAAATGGTTTAATGGTATATACAAGAATTTACCTTTAGAATGATATATTGCGGCGCAACTGACAATAGTTGTGCTGAAAAGCGATTCTTATTTAACGCAATCACTATGCCACCCTTGGCTCTTCCTTTGATAGCATTTCTCACCGCCGGAGAGTCAAAAACGAGTAAATCCCTGGAGAATGATTTAAAAGCGGTTCTTGAGGAATCCACCCAGGTCTCATAAATGCATAAAATGTCAAATTTTCTGAAAGAGCTCGTAATGTCCTCCAGATTTGAGGAACCGTGAACATTCCAAAAGATAATTTTGGTAAGTGTGTAGACATCTGAAAGAGGTGTAGAACAACGACGTGTGGAAACAATAGGCTGGTGATCATTTTGTATGATCTCAGAGGAACCACCAACGAGCTATGCCTTCGGGATGCGGCGATCACGAGAAGTTTTAGCAGTCGTCGGGGTAGCAGCATCATTCAATAAAAATTGGTCTATACGTTTATTCGGCGTGGCATCTATCATATCTTGTTTAGGCGGTCGTCCTCTCCTGGAGGCCTTGGCAGGCCGGACTATATTGAACTCAGATGCGTCACTTTCATCTTCATCTGGGATATTGGAGGGCTCCTGGAGGGCGGAATTTGTAGAATCCTTTTTTGAATTCCGAAGGAAGGATTCCACGTCCTCATTCCGAAGTTCTTCACCATTGACGATAAGGGTGAAATTCTTAATCACAACCTGGAATCCCGCATCTTTCAAAGATCTGGCATGTTTAAGTAGCTCTCTTCTCTCTCTCTCTCTCTCTCTCTCTCTCTCTTCCTTGGAGCGATCATTAACGATAACAAGTTCCAGTTTGCGAAATTGTGTAATCTTGGTAAATACGGTTTTGACATAGAGAATACGGACTTATAGAATTTCGACGACAGTTATTGAAAACCTGTAAATGCGCAGTGAACGTTCTTCAAAGCGCCGCGCATGTTACGCGTTTTGCCTGTTGTGCGTCTGTTATGTTATTTAGCAGGTGCTATTGCTTGTGATTTTATTTTCTGGGAGAATATTTGGTAGGTAGCAAATTTTTTTTTTTTTTTTTTTTGATCGGGATATGGCAGGGGATTTATTTTCTGATCGGGATTATTTTAGCATTCTCTGGAGGTTTTTATACAGCAGAAATGGTTTTTTGTCACTAAGGTTATTAAGGCGGTCTTGAACTCGACTGTTCTTTATTTTTTTATCAGTATTATATAGTTTTCAAATGGTTTAAATCTTCAAATAAAAAATTATTGTGCCCTTTGTAAAATGAGTGAAATTCAATTATTTGTTCCACGTATTTTAAATTGTTGTTTTGGACAATTTATTCCACATTTAAAACGATAATGCCTGCAGCAATCAATGGGCAAATGCATCAGACGAATTTGAATCTTACAATGGGAAAATAATTCCAGTTCATGCTAAGAAGAGAAGACGTTACGTAATGGCTGAACTTCATGAAATTGATTATACCGATCAATTTGGAAAAGCACTTTGCGCAAAATTTCTTGTTTAAGTGACTGGACAAGCTGCGAAAATTTCGCATTATTCAGCGACAACACATAAGGAACTTATAAGGCAAGCTTTATTATTTATAAGTTCAAATAAAATAATAAATTTTTTTTAGCGAAGGAATGGGCTTCTTTCTTTTAACTTCTGAAGCTGAAATAGGAAGAATTAATTCAACATTATCCATCCATTCCTTAACGATTTAATAATTTAGTAGTACTATCAGCAACAATCGTGCACTATACGCGCGTGTAGTTTTTCGATTTAAAGGGAAAAATAATTTGTAGTAAAAAATAAATTTTCCTCATAACTGTTGTGACGTTGCAAAATATTTGCAAGTCACAAGTTCCTTAAATTACAAAATTCAAATTATTTCGGTTTTTCTACTTAAAATAATTTAATTCGTTTGCTCGCGCTCATCCAAAAGCTGCGCGGTTTTCCAAGACTATGTACCTTTCGAAAACGAGACCATCCTGAAGAATCCTGATCCCTCCAGACCTAATGAGAAACTTCAAGAAGCAAATGGGACGCCTTTTGTCAATTGGAGTAACTCAACCTATTACAAATTTTCCCGCGAATCCTACTGCTGTGTGCCAACCTGCTCCTGTCCTTCTGGTCGTACCCCAATATTTATTGAACATCTTGAAATGCTACTAGGATTCAAGTTTTCGTCCGACAATTTATTACCTAACGAACTTATTCGCCTCGGAGCGGAATTTAAGATCTCTTTTATTGGGAAGGTTTATTGTCTATCCCCGGCAACGCGAGTGGGACCTCTGTAGCTCAGGCCCGGTTATCACTGACGACATTTCTGGTGCTATGGTTCCTAATTTGGATTGAGTCTTAGTAGGAATTTAGTAGTCAGCTTGTTTGATCACATACTTCGGAGAGGACGTCTCGGACAGTAATTTAACATCATTTGGACCGAATTGGTTGACTAAATATCACCAAATTCAGAAGATACAATTTTCGTGGACACAGTATTGCCCTTTACAGTCACATCCCTAGAAGCCCATTTCAACTGTTCAAACTTCCCATAGTAACGCCAATCACGGAACACCATTTCGACCAATCAGAATTCAGCCGGTTGCCAAAGAAGAAACCGATGCCGGGGAAGAACTGATCTTTCGTCGAGCAGCTTTTGGAGTCGGTCGTGTCGTCGAATTTCTCGTATCATTTGTATAAGTTTATAGTCTTTTAACATTATAAATTATCTTGGACCTGAGAGTTTTTAATAATCTGGAGGAAAATAATCTGTGAGACTGTGTGGCCCCCTTTTGTTTGATATTTAATTGGTTTTCCTTCAAAATATTCGGCACACAGTTTTGGGATATTCCTGATTGGATTAATTAATTAATTTATTTATTTTCTTTGGTGAATGCTTCATATTTTTATTGTTACCATATAATGTTGTATTGTTGTCACATGGTTCCCTCGGTTAATTTATTTTATTTTGTCCCAATGTAAGTGAAATTCTGTCCCCTTTGTCCCCCATTATTATTGAAAAACCCCTATATCAATAATACTTATGTTTTGTGCTTTATATTGAAAGTTCATCCATTGCCTTTTAGTCCCAAGATATTGTATTTCAAATCTAAAATAATCCCTGAATTTTCCTATGTTCCCGATATTAATTGAATAAGTATTTCCCTATAACCTCCAAAATTATGTTGAATTTGTAAATCTGAGAATCTTATGTAGCCAAATTATGAAGTCAAATTCATTCCTGGAATTGAAAAGAATTAAACTATTAACTAACATCACGTTTTTTTTACATAATTTAGCTTTTAATACATGATTTACTCGAACTTTTAAAAACAAAAACAATTTTTACCAATTTTGAAGGACTTCAAGGAAATACAAACTTTGTCATAAGATTCCTGAGAAAATTTCAAATGATTTTCCATTCCGAAAAATTAATTTTAAGAAAAAATTAATATGATTTCAAAATATTAGAAATGATATCCTAAAATTTTGAGAAAGAATGTAGAAGATTTCAAAGTAATAATTTTAAATCAGCAGGATTACAAAATTTTAGTACAAATTTGGGTAGGTTTAAGAGATATTTAGGAGTTCTGAAAAGGTCCACAGATAATTTTAATAATAAAAAGATTTCAAAAAATTTAAAACGTCAATTTTTTCATTTTGAAAGGTTTTTCAAAAAAATGTAGGACATATTCAAATCATTAAAAAAAATATTTAGAGGTCTTGAACAAATTTCAAAATAATTTAAGTTTTGAAAATATTTCTACAAATTTAATTCAATTTGTAGACTTTTCATGATTTTGAAATCAAATTTTGAAGATTTTTAAGGATTTTGAAAGGTTCTGAGATAATAAAAAAAATTCTTAAGGTTCCTGGGAAAATTTGAAGTGATTGTTTATGTTGGAAAATTAATATACAGGGAATATACGAAATGATTATTAAAGATTTCAATAGATTTCAAAAATTGAATCTAAAAGGTTTGAAGGAAATTTTTTTTAAATTTTAAAGATTTTTTGATATTTTAGAAAGAATTCGATTCAGTTTATAAGATATCTAGAAATTTGAAAAGTTTTAAACAGATTAAAAATATTTTGTAACTTTCAAAGATTTGGAAAAATTTTTGAAAATTAATCAATTTGGCTTCAACTTTTGCAAGTCCTGAATATATTTTGAACTGAACCAAATTTTCTCTATAATTTGGGGAACTCCTGTAGAATAAAAAAATTTCTCAAAAGTTTCCTAAATTCTTTTTTGATATATCTGAAATTTTCAAAAATCTTTTTGAATTTTCTCAAGTAGCATAGGAAAATTATTTTTGAATAAATTTAAAAATAAATAATGATTTCCTCCTCAAATAATAATTTGGTTGAAATTGTCTTCTTTCTTAACTGAAGAACCTTTTTGTGGTTTAAAATGTAACTATTTAGTTAAATATTCGTGTTTTTTATTGAATTCAACCGTTTTTTATTTAGAATTAATATATTTTTGCTTAAAATATAAATTGTAACATTTTTCTTGGAAAATTAATCTTTTTTGGTTAAAAATTGAATTATTTGGTTAAAAAGTAACTTTTTTCTTGAAATTTTGACTTGACACATCTGACATCCTCAAAAATATTTTTCAATTTTCTCAAGAATCTTAGGAAAATTAAAATTATGTAACCATGTATGTATACCATTAAGCCATTTCCCTGTCATGGTAGGCGTGACACTACCCGATTCGGCTAGTGTTTCTAGGTGGTTCTAGGTGGCTTGTAGTTATAAATAAATACAAGTGTAGGCTCACCACACCCACGATGTGCCAACAGCACTCAGTATTCTTGAATGGTCACCCATCCAAGTATTAACCGCGTCCAACGCTGCTTAACTTCAGTGATCTGACGAGAACTGGGTTTTTCAGCGTGGTATGGCCGTTGGCCATAAAATCCAATAAAAATATGAGCTTGAAAATAAATAGTTATTAGAAATTGTTATTTTGTATTAACAATCATTTTTATCGAAATAATACAAGCGCGCGTAGCACACGATTGATGATGCAGATAAATTTGAAAAATACGGCCCCGCAGACTTTCTTTTACCAAGAGTTCATCGATTTTTAATTTTCTTTTAATCAATTTTTTAATTGTATGAGAAGAATTGCTTGAATTTCCTTTAAATAGTAGAAATTGTTCTCAGTAGCTTAATTTTTTTTTAATAACGAACAAAATTTGTTTGAAAAATCGAATTTTTGACGTAAAAACTTTCACATAGCGACTTTTACACATATATCATTTTTCACATCTGGAAAAAATACCATTTTCTCACCAAATGAAATAAATTTTTGATTCAAGGTTTTAAAAAATCTAAAAAAAGAATTTCATAATACACCATGGGGCGCTTCACAAAATCGATTATATTTTTTTATTTTATTAACTTTGCTTTTTGTTAGACTTTATATCAATAGTTGATTAAAAAGTGTATCATTTAAGAAAAATTTAAATATTTCTGTTTTATTTCACGACCAAAAGTTGGCGAGAATAATTAATTTTGTTAATCCAAATATCCTTTTTAAAAAACAATTTCCGCTTTCAAATAGGATCCATTTATTGAAATATTTTAAAATCCTAGATATCCATGAGAGACGAAGATAGACGCAATATGACTGCTCTCAATAAACCAATGAAAGTATGCGAGCTTGCAGAGAAGTATCCGAGTATTCCTTGGAAGAAATACTTCAACTCAGTTTTGTCAATTCGCAAATCCAGCATCGTAATTGATGACAATGAACCAATAATAGTGAGCGCGCTTGCTTTTTTTGATAAGTTTGAAAAACTGATAAAGGATACACCAAAAAGGGTGCTGGCTAATTACCTCTTTTGGAGAGCAACTCTGGATAATTCACTATATTTAAATGATGAAATTCGAAATTGCACAATAAAGTTTACAAGTCTGCGAACCGGACAGTCTGAGAGACCACCTAGATGGAAGGAATGCCTTGGAATAATGGGTCGTCAGCTTCAATTGAGTATTGGTGCTCTGTATGTCAGGAATTACTTCAGTCGGGCAGCTAAGGAAAGTGCAGAAGAAGTGACAGTCGATATTAAACAACAGTTGAAAAAAATTCTAAAAGAGGTGAGATTTTCTTATAAACTATTTCAAACTATAGTTTTAAGAAGACATGTTAGATGGAAAATTATAAACCGGGACAGACAATAATTGAAATTTTGAAAATGGGAAAATAATAAAGATTAATATAACAAAAATTTACAACGGGACGTATTTTGAGTTTGTTGTCCTTGAGACCTATATCAGAATCTTGCAAAAATGTTTGAAGAGGTTAAGTGGGACTTTTCCGGTACTTTTCTCCTGAAAGAACTCTAGTGCAACAAGACATATTTTGAACTTTTTTTGTACTTCATTTATGTTTCGTCAAAACTCTTTTGGGACAGAAGTCACATCAGCTTTTCTATAAATTGAAAGAAAATGAATCTTTTTCAATACTTTGGTCCCAGAGATTATTTAGGGCTTGCAAAACTTAAAAATGGAACACTTAAGTGCTACTTTTGCAGTACTTTTGTCCTAAGAAAGTCATGTTTAAACGGGACATATTTTGAACTTTTTTATTACTTTACTCCTATTTTTGCAGCAAAAAAATAAATTTTTAATCAATTATTTCTACCTTCAACCAAGTAGTAGAATTTTTAACAAAAAAGGTTCAAATTTTAAGCAAAAAACAGTTGTGTTCAACCAAAAAAGACGATTTTTCAGCCGAATAGTCGAATTCTTAAAAAAACTAGCTGTGAATTCAATCTCTGGTGTTTCCAGCTTGTTCGCATTTACAATTTAATGGTGCTCATTTGACGAGCAGTTTCCTTCCTTATTATGATTAATTAGCAAATATATTTGCTCCCTCATAGAGGAAGTCAAAATAAGGAAATCTGAATAGGTCATTAAAAATGTTTGAAATCAAGCAGCCTTTTCTATTCTAACATGAACTTCGTATTATGTTGAAGAAAAAAGTTTTTCTATTTAAAACAGATTTTTCAAATTATATGAATGACCATAATTTCTGTACTCTTCAATATGATCGACTAATACTTTGGGTAAATCGATTTGTCTCGAATCAAGGAATCTTTTCCGTTCTTTCATCAATTTTAAATTATATTTATGAAAAAAAGTTTAAATATAAAAAACCGATTTTTCAAATGTTATAAATGACCATAACTTCCGTACTCTTCAAAAAAATGTATCAATATCACAGGTCAATCGACCCGCCACGAACCAAGGAATCTTTCACATTTTTGCATCAACACTGAACTATGTTAATGAAAGAAGTTTTACTATAAAGAACCCCATTTTCAAAATATTATAAAGTGCTACAAAGAAGTTAATAGGTAATTTTAGAAATTCTTCCGTCAGTTTTGAGCTATTGGTGGTGAAAATAAGACCTCGAAATTTCATATATTTATCTGCAACAATCCTCAAGTTTCCATGTTCATGAAAAAGTGTGACATCCACACACATATGCATCCAAACAATTGTTCGGTACGTTTTATTCGACATATTTAAATTGAGAAACGTTTAACTAAACGAATTAATTTTTTTTTTCAAAATTGGTACCATTACAAAGCTTTCTCTATGTAGAAACAAAAAGAATAATTTTAAACTAAACCGTTGCATTTTTTAACAAAAATTTTATTTTTCTGCAAAAAAGACGAGTTTTCAATAGAGCACACATATTTTTAACCAAATATTATAATGTTACAACAATATACTTACAGTATACGACCAAATAATTTTTAGACGAGAAAATTTAATTTTCTACCAAAAAAGGAAAATTTTGAACAAAATACGTAAGTTTGTAACAAAATGGTTCAATTTTCAACCAGAGGAAAGAGATCTTTATCCAAAAATTAAAAAGTTCAATCATCAGTTTGAAAAATTAATTTTTAACAAAATAGTTAAGCCATCAACTAAACACAATAATTTTCAACCAAACAGTAACAATCTTGAAAAAAGATTTGAATTTTCTACTGAAAGGACCAAAACAGATTGATTGTTAACCAAACAGTTGCATTTTTAATCAAAAGATGAAACTAGAAATACGAATTTCAAACATAACAGTTGAATATTCATCTAAGAGAGATTTTTCAGTCAAGAAAAAAAAATCAACCAAATTGTTGAATTTTTAAGCCTGAAAGGCCAATTTTCTACAAAGCAGTTGGATATTTAATCCGAAAATGTAAATTGTCAACGAAAAATCAATTTACAACCAACTAGTTGACCTTTCTACCAATTTATTTATTTTTAAGCTCAAAAGACAAATTTTGTACAAAACAGTTGATTTTTCAACTCGAAAATATGAATGATCAACCAAACAGTTGAATTTGCAACCGAAGCAGATTAATTTTTTACTAAAATCTTGCATTTTTGACTTGAATGGCATCAGGACCGCTAAATAAACTGTTTTATTAACAACAAAAATGCTCCCTCAGTAGTTAAAACACTAAAAAAATAACAAATGCCTAGACTACATCTCTTACTTGATCTTACTCTTGTTTTAGATCGATTGGATGGACGCCGAAACAAGGATGAGTGCTTTGGATAAACTTGAATCTATGAAAAACTTAATTGGATATCCTGATGAATTGTTTGATAACAAGAAACTTGAAGAATTCTACAGAAAGTTGGTGATAACTCCGAATGATTACCTTCATGCAGCTTTAAACGTATCCTTGTTCTTGGCTGATTATTATTTCGGTCAATTGAGGACGACTATGAACAAATTAGATTGGAGGGATCACGGTGATGCTGCTGTAGTAAACGCTGGATATGATGTTCAGGCAAACAGCATTAGTAAGTCTCTTTTATTCATCGATTTTCGCGAAACTGTAAAATGGTTTTTGGCCAAGATCCCAAGAATTAAAAAATTATTTTTCGAGATTTCATCTCAGAGAAAATGTTTTTTTTTTCAATGTAAGTTTGGGAAATTAAGAAGTCTATTAATTCATGTAATATAAATTCCAATTTGTTAGTTGTCCTCGCTGGAACTCTACAAGGTATTTTCTACAAATAGGATAATACGCAGTACCTGAACTACGCTGGGATTGGTTCTTTTACTATAGGACATGAAATCACCCATGCTTTCGATGACGTTGGTAGCCAATATGATAAAAATGGAGACCTTAAAAATTGGTGGACTCCAGAAACACGGAAAAAATTTCTTGAGAAAGCTGCTTGTATTATTCAGCAGTACGGAAATTATACGGCAGAAGAAACCGGTGAAAAAGTACGTACCATACATGTGCTCTCTAAACATGGATCAGTCCAAAATTCACCGACAGAAATAGTTGTTAGACATTTCACGGAATAATCAGTGATTCCGGACTTATTCACTAATCAGTTTAGTCACACCAGAGTAAAGCATGTGAAACATCACATCTAAGTTTTAAAGTGAAGCGTTCTTGTTAATCTTTTACCTAAGTAGCAAAAATAATTCTTCAATGAAATAATTTTTGGAATTTTCTGGCTGCAAGTGTGCTGAATCTGCTCGGTGGGTTCCTGTCACCACTACGTAGCGCGTCCTCAGGTTGCGGATAGAGGAACGGCCCGTAAGGCTGAACAGCCCCTAAGGTTAACTGCGAATACAAGAATAAGCAGTCGCGGACAGCTGATAGGACCCACTCGTGGGTGTGGTGAGCCCACACTGATAGAAAATAGGTACACGACAACCATGGCTTGTGAGTACTCACCCATTCGCGTTTATACGCAATGGGTGGGTTCTGGCAAGCCGAGGTGCAGCGTGTATCCACATAGAAACACTACCCGAACCAAAACTAAAAATCCTGTAAGGGAAAAATCCTGCTGCCCCATTGGACACCGCAGCGATGAAACTGCCCTCAAGGGATGTGTGGAATGATTCGCCTGTATAGGGCCAAAGGGGTATTGATGCCAGTAGGCGCGCTGCCTTGCAGGGGGATGTTAGGATACGAGGATGAAACCGTAATGTGTCTGACGACAAGTTGGCACGGTCCTTGTCAAAGTCGGAAAGCTCCCATACTTAGACCCAAAGAGGTATGGGGGTTATCACTGCTGGGACGGTGGACTCACCTACGATCGGAATAGGATCCTAACGTGCGGATTTCCACGAAATTGTCATGTCTAGCTTGCAACAACAAAAAACTACATTAAAATATCTGAGGGCGGGAACTCTGAACGCGCGTAGTCTAAATACTGGCGAATTTAGCGAACTCATTGAGATAGAAAACAGATACGATACTGACTTAATAGCACTTCAAGAAACCTGCTGGCCGGGCGTTCATGCGTCAATTTCTAAGGATAACTATACTTTTCACTATGGGGGAGCTAAGGGGCGCACATTGGGGACCGGTTTTCTCATTAATGAACGAATTTCGCAAGCGGTTATCGACAGGCAATTCATTAACGATCGGTTATCATACATTGTACTAAAGGGTAATTTCAGCAAACAGGTGTTAATCAACGTGCACTGCCCCACCGACGACAAAGACGAAGACACTAAACATCTTTTTTACGAAACAATCAAATAGGTTTTTGACAAGTTCTCAACGTATGACGCAAAAATAGTATTGGGAGATGTCAACAAGAAAATTGGAAAAGAACCGATGTATAGGCCTACAATAGGGTCGGAAAGTTTGCATGACGTCAGTAATGATAATGGAACTAGAGTAATAAACTTTGCAGCTTCAAAGAACCTCGTTGTCAAAACCACATATTTCAAGCATAAAAATATACATAAGGCCACCTGGACATCACCAGATGGTATCACTCACAATCAGATTGATTACGTTCTAATTGACAGAAGACGTCATACAAACATTCTCGATATAATATCGTACAGGGGAGCGGATTTAAATTCAGACCACTTTCTCGTGATAGTAAAACTAAGATCTAGGCTAGCGTTAAGTAAGGAAACAAGCCGCACAGATCCAACAGTTCGTTTCAATATAGATAAGTTTAAAACACCAACAGAAACATTAAATTATCAAGTTGAGATTTCTAATAGTTTCGACGCTCTCCAAAAACAGAGAGACGATAACGATAATTACAAGGCGGACTCGGAAACCCTGTGGAGCAATATGAAAAAGGCGATAAAGACAGCCGCGAAACTTACTATAGGTTTAAAGAAAGTAACCAAAAGCAAACCATGGTTTGACGAAGAGTGCAAACTTTGGTTTGAAAAACGTCGGAAGGCCAAACTAATTAGTTTACAAAATAAGTGCGATCAAACACATAAGAAGTATCTCGAGATTAGTAAAAGTACAAATAGGCTTTATAGATCCAAGAAAACGGAGTGGGAAAAGAATAAAATTCTAGCAATAGAAACGCATAATAAACAAAATAACCCGCGTGAGATGTACAGGGGAATCAATTTTATAAGGAAAGGCTTTCAAAGTAGAACGGAAGTAATGAGGGACGAAAATGGAAATCTAGTAGCCGATGCGACAGAGAGACTGAATTTATTGAAAAACTATTTCGATAAGCTATTAAATGTACGCGAAGCCCCCGTTGAAGGTAATCTCGGTGAAATCCACACTGCCAATCTATTAATCGATGATCCTACTGATGTATAAATAGAAATGGCAATAAAGAAGTTGAAAAATAACAAAGCCGCGGGCATGGACGACCTATCGTCAGAACTGATAAAAAATGGAGGCCCTTGCGTCAGAAGGCAAATTTGTAAATTAGTGCGCGCAGTTTGGAAAACAGAACGCATGCCGAAGAAATGGAATACCTCTATTATTATTCCCATCTTTGAAAAAGGCGATAAAATGAACTGTAACAATTGTCGGGGAATTTCACTTGTGCCTCCGTGCTATAAGACCCTCTCCAATGTAATCTTAAGTAGACTAACTCTTTTGGCAAGGAAATCATTGGGGATTACCAGTGTGGATTCCGCCGAAACCGATCTACAAGGGATCAAATGTTTACAATTAGACAACTGTTAGAAAAGAAATGGGAATTTAATGAAGTAGTACATCAGCTATTTATCGATTTCAAAAAAGGTTACGATAAGTACAAGCGAATCCGACCGGTGCTACCCTCAATGGGATAATACAAATTCTTGGGTATGCGAATGATCTCGAATTACTAGGGGTTGATAAAGAAACCGTAGCTGAAAATACAGAAATCTTGATCACAAAAGCCAAAGATATTGGTTTGGAAGTTAGCGAATCGAAGACAAAATATATTACCGTCGTCAGATCCGAACAAAGTAATGTAGGCGGGGACCTAATGGCCGGAAATATGAATTTCGAAAGGGATAATGAGTTTAAATACCTCGGGTCTATTATAACTAGCGAAAATAACATTAAAACGGAAATCAACGCGCGGCTGCACGCTGGGAATGGGTGCTATTATGCAGCAAACACGCTACTAAAATCACGATCGCTATCTAGAAACATCAAAGTAAGAATTTACAAAACGATAATATTGCCGGTCGTCATGTACGGGTGTGAAACGTGGGCGCTGACGAAGGGAGAGGAGAATAGGTTTAGTGTTTTCCAAAATGAAGTACTTAGAAAAATCTATGGTTCAAAGAGGGACGAAGAGACTGGTGAATGGAGAAAACTGCATAATGATGAGCTGCATGGTCTCTATGGGTCAGCAAATATTAATAGAGTAATGAAAACGCAATGGGCAATGAAAGAACAGTGGCGCAAGTTTTAAGAGGGAATCCGACTTGTAAGAGACCTCTAGGCAGACCGAGAAACAGATGAGAGAAAAATGTAAGGGATGATCTAAAAGAACTAGGACATGAATACTTAAACTGGATGGAGGATGCACAGGATAGAGATGCGTGCCCGGTAAGAAGAGAAGAATTCAAAAAAATTCAGAATCTGAATTCCCATTAATACGTGAATTTTCCTTCATCGAAAGTTCCACCAACGAGTAGAAAAAAAAAGCAAAACCTATTCCTTTCAATTGACTTATAAAAATTTAATGGAAGTGTATTGGGAGGAATTAAAAAATGGAGGAATGCAAAAGAAAGAATAGAAAGAAAGAGAATAATGTCACTTTGAAAACGCAAAAGCTAGTCTTTTTAATCCACTCAGAAAAATTTAATGAAAGCGTATTGGAAGGAATTAAAAAGTGGAGAAATGTCAAAGAAAGAATAGAAAGGAACAGAATAATGTAACTTTTAAGGTGAAACTGTGAATTGAAATAAATGCATTTTTTAAATAAATAAGTATTGTATTTGGGTAAATTATGTGAACATTTTTTTATTAATCTATCGAACAGAAACATATTTTCACTGATTTCATATGAAATCTGTCTTGGAACACGCACTACTGCTGTGCAAATTTGCATGGATTGCACAGCCACACAAAAAAAGTATACTGAGTCAAAAAAACGATCTATATAACATTGTGTTAATATTGTTCCAGCATAGTCGAAATCCAAATTTTTTTAATTTTCTGCTTACCATTTTTTTTGTTTGACTTTGAATTTTTGGTTTAGGTTAAATTTTTTCAACTTGACTGCTAAACATCTGAAATCGTTTTTAGGGTTAAGACAATATAAAATATTATTATTACAATCACTCCATCGTTATGGTAGACAAAAAAATTGAAATTTCCAAACTTATATTCCACAAAAACGAATAGAAACTATGTAAGCGCACACATTTTGTGGACGGATTAGAAAGAATTAAATTAATCGAAAATACAGCATGTAAGTATGGAATTGAAAATAACCATGAGAGGTGTGTTTACTTCTCGCATTAAGAGGAATTAAAAAAATGGAAAATATGTTCGCCTGCATGGAACACAACACAAGTGGCAATCGTTAAGGAAATAGAAAAGAATTGGTTTCGTAGATAAACCTATTCTTTCGTTGGGCACTTCTCCCGATGGAAAATTAGCACATTCAAAAAAATTAAATAATGTTAACTCTTTCGTTTATATCAGAAAATATTAATTTTTCTCTATTCTTCTCTTCTTACCGGGTGGCGGTTTCGGGTAGATGAGGCAATGAACTTACTTAACGACTGTGTACATGACAGTGACTCTTGAAAGTAAAGTAATATGTGACGTTATTTGTTATGTAGAAGCATCGAAACTTCTCACAGTTTCTAATATTTGATCATATTTATGAATTTTATGTTTTGTCTATGATTATTTGATTGAATTTACTAAATTTTTATTTTATTATGACTGCTAAATTGACATGGTGCAGTGCTGCCAACTGTCAAAAGTGTTTATTTCACTGATTCAGATTTAGAGAGTAAGAATTAAAAAAAAAGATTTCTGTGCTTTTAGCTTAAACTGAATTTTTAAGAAACCGATTTGATTCTTTTCCTATGAATTCATACTACTTTTTCCGTCTGAAATATTACCATTTTCCCAGGCCTGCAAACCTGCAATTGCATTACATTTTTTTTTTCGCAAAGGACCCCGCACACTTTACATTAAAATTCATCCCCGGTCAAGTTGGCTGAAACTGCAATATACTATGGTTCAAACCCTCCTGATCCAAAAATCCTAATGGGTACCAGTCGAAAAAATCAAAAGTTTTCGAGATAGGTGAGGTTGAATGCGAAGAATATGGCCACAAGCAAATCTAATGTCCCGCTCGAAACTTGAAGATGAGGTGCAGATTTTTCAATAATGGGATGAGCACAATCACTGACAATACTGGAAACACTGGCAAGACCAGTCCAGCTAATAAGGGCAAGAAAATGACGCTGTCCTGGTAAGAAAAGGCGAAATCATGGGGCTGTCCTGGCAATGTGAATACTGTTCGAAATATAGAAGGTAGAAGACGGTTCAATCAATGAATACCAGATTGTAGATCAGTCCAATTATCAAAGGAAACGCCAGTCCAGTCACTAAAGGCAATGTAATTGGACTGCTTGGCAATATAAAGTTTTTTTCCAAATAATCAAGGCAAAATACATTCTGGACTACCAAAGATATTTAGTAGTCCAGCCAATTATGATAAGATTAGAGATCAGTCCAATCGACAAAGGCAAGACACTTTGTTAGGCCAGCCAGTTAAAACAAAACTACAGATTAGTCCAAACAACAAAGTCCAGACATGTTATTAGTCCAGCCAGTTAAGGACAAGACTATATATCTGTCTAATCAACAGAGGCCAGACATGTTATTAGTCCAGTTGAGACAAGACTATAGATAAGTCCCACCATCAAAAAAAAACTTCTCCCAACTGGCTGGACCAATATAGTGTCTTGCCTCTGTTGACTGGACTGATCTGTAATCTTGTTTTAACTGGCTGGACTACCAAAGTGTCTTGCCTTTGTCGATTCGCCTGATCCCTAATCTTGTCTTAATTGGCTGGACTACTTAGCATATTTGGTGGTCCAGAATGTTTTTTGCCTCGATTATTTTGAAAAATCTTTATATTGCCAGGGCAATCCCATCACATAGCCTTCAGTGGCTGGACTGGCTTTTCCTTTGATAACTGAACTGATTTACTGTCTTGCATTCATTGACTGAACTGTCTTCTACCTTTAATATTTTGAACAGTAACATTGCCAGAACAGCTCCATGATTTCCCCTATTATTACCAGACAACGCCATTTTGTTACCCTTATTAGCTGCATTGATCTTGACAGAGTTTCCAGTATTGTCAGTGATTGTGCTGATGACATTTTATCGAAAAATCTGCACCTCATCTTCAAGTTTTGAGCGGGACATTAGATTCGCTTGTGATCAGGAGACTTTGAACTATATTATATTGCAATTTCAGCCAATTTGAGCGGAGACTGATTGTAATGTAAAGTTTGCGGGGTCCTTTGTTAGGTTTAATCGTTTTTCCAGAACTTGAAAACAATTCAACGGATTTGTAACCCACTGTCAAGGAATTTTTTAGGATATCCAAAGATTTTGAGGGATTTTACAGAATTTTACAACATTTAAGGAATGTTATAGGTCTTCCATTTATTTCAAATGATTAAAATGATTTTAAAGATTTTAAGCTATTTTAATAGCTTTCAAAAAATACAAAAACATCAAGGGATTTCAAAGAATTATGTAGGGTTTCTAGGGATGTTCAAGGGTTTCTTTTTCTAGAGAACCTTAATGAATCGGTTTCAGTTAATTTATATTCAAGGGATTTCGAATAATTTCTGCTTATTTTGATTAACTTTCACGATTATATATTTTAAATGATTTCAAATAATTTTCAGAGATTTAAGAAATTTCACGGAATAATCAGATGCAGTTCCGAAAAGTACTTACCTCCGATTGATTCGAAACTAGGTATACACACGTATTTTGCCTCGCTGATTACGGAAATGATAGTAACAAACCCGCGAATCTGATCACTCGTCATTTCCCTACTTCCTTAACCCAGATTTCACTTCACTTCCCCTTAGTCCCCGTCCCGTATTTCCCCTCACCGTATTCGCCAGCCCATAATAATTTCTACTCACATTACCTACTTCCACTTTGCTTTTCCTCCCTCATTTCCCCTCGCTTCCCCTACTTTTCCATCTATTATTTTGCCTCATTTTGCCTTAGTCCCCCTCTCTTCAATTTCCCTTATTTTCCTCATTTTCTTTACTTTTCCAACTTTCCTTCTCTAAATGCCCGTTGCTTCTCCTACTATTCCTCCTTTACTTTCTCTTACTTCATCTACTTACTCTCTCGTACTTTCCCTCCCTAAATTTCACCTCACATCCCATAATCCCCTACCCGTCATTTCCTCTCTCTTTTCCTACTTACGCTCCCCGCATTTCGCCTAACGTCTCTTGCTCTCACTGCCACTGATTTCCCCAACTTACCATTCACTGATTTTCCCTTACTTAGCCTAGTTCCTCTCCCCTTATTTCTCCTAACTTCCCCTCCCTAATTTTCCCTCACTTCACCTCATTTTCCCTAATTCTTCTCTCCTTATTTCCCCTTACTTTCCATCCTTAGAAAAAAGCACGAGAGACGCACACCTGAAGGAAATTTTAAGGGTTTCTTCGCATCTGACTGAAGTTTGCAACGTTTATAAACAAAACTATAAAATTTCTTCTACTAATTATTTGCAGCTGGTGCCAGGTAAAAAAAACTTAGTTTCATCGCAATAATCCCTCACAGCCGACTAAGTTTTACCTTCCTACGCAGTTGATAAAATATACGGAAAATTAAAAATCTAACATTTATTTTCCTTTATAAACATTGCAAACTTCAGTTACGTTTCTGCGCGGGGCTATGGAACCCTAAAAATCAATTATTTTGTACAAATCATATGACGCATCGATAAATTGAAATGAAAAATATTCACAAATTTTCAGTTGAATGGTGTCCTAACGCAAGGGGAAAACATTGCCGACAACGGAGGTGTGAAAATATCGTACCTAGCTTATCAAGATTGGGTGCAAGAACACGGTGCCGAACCCAAATTGCCTGGATTAGACTATTCCCCGTCACAGCTTTATTGGATCTATTCAGCTGTGCAATGGTGTTCCAAATATACGCCAGAGTTCATTAAAATGATCACTGCGTCAGATCCTCATAGTCCAGCAGAATTCAGAGTCATAGGTACATTTTCTAACAGGCCAGAATTTGCTAGAGACTTTAATTGTCCAGTGGGTTCCAAAATGAATTCAGTTAAGAAGTGTTCCGTATGGTAAAACTACAAAAAACTGTCAAGTGTTGAGACTCCATGATCTAACTTAATTTCAATATACTATACACGGGTTTTACTGCGATTTTCCATGTGTTCTACAAATAATAAATATTGTGGGTGAATACTAATACAGATATATGTATAATGAAGACGAGCGCAGCCGCTGAAATGTATGATCAGTAGGGTCATTTGTTGGATCATTTCGTGAATGTAATTCAATGTTACAGTGAATACCAAGTTCATCAACTTGATCCCGAAATTGAATCAAAATTATATGCAACACTTTTATAGGAAAGTACACTATTTAAATCTATAGAAACTGTTTCAGAAAGAAACTATTATATTTTTGTTGGAGAATTAATATTTTTTATTTAAAAATTGTATTATTTGTTAGACAATTAAATTATTTTGTTGAACATTTGTCTTGATGTGTTCAACAATTAACAAGTTGGTTAGAAATTAACTTTTTTTTAAATTCATATTTGCGAGTTAAGTATTAAACGGTTTTTTGGATGATTTGCCATTTTGGTTTGAAAATTCAACAATTTGGTTATAATTTTTCTCTCTCTTGAATAAAAACATTTTCTTAGTTGAAAATGCAACTCTCTTGTTCAACATTTCTCTTTTCGGTTCAGAAGTTCATCTCTTCTAGTAGAAATTTTCACTTTTTTTATAGGCAACAGTTTGGTTAAAAATTACTCTGTTTCGGTTAAGCGTTTAATCATGCGGTGGAAAATTCCTATATTTGGTTGAACTCCTTTGTTAAAACTCAATTTGGTGGGTTTCAAATTTAATTATTTTGTTGAATTTTTTTTGCTGAAGAATAATTTTTTTAACTGAAAATTGAACTATTCCATTTTTTCATTTGAAATTTATCTTTCTTGAGTGAGTAAGTGCTAAACCCCAAATTTTACAGGAGAAACGAAAAACTGTCTAACTTGCACTCAATTAATTTTAAACCAAAAAATGCAAAAACGGTTCGAGGTACTATTAGGCTTCATCGAACTGTGAAACGAAAATCCTGAGAGCAGCCTCCATCTCCAAAAAAACCTTTGTCAAAGGAACGGCGCGTCCGCAAAAATTCTGATTTTGAAACGTAAAGAGTTGCATAACTTTTTTGTTCTCGAATTAAAAAACAACTCTGGTAATTTTTTTTATCAAAAAAAGTCATGAGGATACATTTTTTGTAATTTCGAGTATTACTAATAACCGTACATAGCCCAATCCAATATGTCAATTCGTTCGAAAGTTATCGTGCTAATAGATGAAAAATCTACAGACGCAGACACACACAGACAGTCAGACAGACAGACATTCTTATCACACATCTCGTGCTTCATACTCGATTTTGTCGAAAGTGCAAACTTTTTTACATTAAGTTAAACTCTATTATATCAAATAAATATTTTATTTGTTTCTGTACCGTGGTTTCGGACTGCTTAATCAGATATTGCAAATTAATGTACAAATTCCATTTTTCATGTTTACTTTAATATTTTTTCCTTATTTTGCACTAATTTTTATTCTCAGCTACCCTGAAAAATGTATCATTT
The DNA here is from genome assembly GCA_932195095.1 of Andricus curvator. NCBI lineage: Eukaryota > Metazoa > Arthropoda > Insecta > Hymenoptera > Cynipidae > Andricus > Andricus curvator. The sequence continues at coordinate 20,759 of CAKNYM010045429.1, forward strand.
CAATAAATTTACATAACTACAATTCCAAATATGCATTGATATTGAAACAGATGTGATTTCATTCTCTTGTTTTCATAATTGAAAAAGAGTGAGCATCCTATAAGAAACTATTTTGTTAATTAACATTTTATTGCACCTTGTGTCGTTTTTTCGAAAATTTAATTTGTTTAGTTTCAATGTCATTTTTTACGATTTAAACTATAAATACACATCCTATGAAAAATTAATTCGTATCAAATTTTTAGATCTTTTTTGGGTGAACAAATTTTGTTTCTTAATTTTTTCCATACCTTGTGTTGTTTTTCCAAAAATTTAATTTTTTTTTCTAATTGTTAAGTTTTACGATTCAAATAAAAACTACGCGTTCTATAAAAAAAATGATTGAGAATAAATTTGTTGCCCTTTTTCAGATAAACAACTTTGTGTATTTATTTTTTTCGTAGCTGGTGTTTTTTGCCCAAAAATTTAATTTTTTATTATAAATGTTATTTTTTTACGATCAAAAGAAAAACTTCGCATCCTATCAAAAAATGATTCATCACAAATTTATAGCTCTTTTTCAAGTGAACGATTTGTGTCTATTCATCTTTTCTTGTATCTTGTATAGTTTGGCCGCAAAAGGGAATTGTTGATTTTTCATTCCTTTTGTGCGATCAGAATTTTAATTTTCGATTTTTCAAGAAAATTAAAAAAGTTGTTATAATAATCTTGTGAAGCTCCCACAAAGCAACGTATTCCTTCTCTTGATTTTTTTTCATATCGTGCGTTGTACAGTGGGAGGTATTGGGAATTTACTGTTCATAATCCACTACAGCCTAGAATTCTTGAACGATTTGGATGTTTTTTTTTTTATAAATACTCAGGTGTAGTTCCCGTAGGATGACTTCAGGACTGACTTTTCAATCTTGCTCTGTAAAATTCATCATTCAAATAAAACGAGCGTCAAAATTGAACATTTTACTATTTGTTATTTTTTTTTGTCCGAAGAATAGACTTAATCGCTATCCATTAGAATTATTGCAGATACGCTTTAGGAACATAAATATTCAGTTTAGGATTTAGACCGATTGTTATGAACAATTAATATAAACAATTATTTTCATACGGTGCTCAACCGCAACAAAAAAACTTTATCTTAATGAATAATGACTAAATATCTCGTAGGAATAGTATTTGGGTTATGAACAGAAAATTCCCAATACCTCCCACTGTGCGTTGCTTAGCTTGAAATTTTCATTTTCGATTAATTTTTTTAATTTTGTAAATACTATAACTTATTTATTAATTTTCGTTTTATCGAAAAAGGTGGTAAGGATACATTGTTCGGCTTTCTGAGTACTACGAATAGCCGTACATAATACACGCCTCCTCAGAACCAAGTTGCACTTAAAAAGGCAGGCTAAAGTTTGTACCCTAGAAATTATGTTTTGGGGATGCTTCCTGAGTATTTTCACTGAATATGAAAAAAATCTTCAGATTTTTAAAAATGTGTAAAAGACATCAGTTTTCTTTAAATTCTACGTTTTTCATTAATTTTACGTAAAACTTCTGAAAAGCAAAAAAAAAGTTCATAAATTTTCGAACAATTTGAAAGAAAAGAAGAATATTCTAGCATTAATATTTCTGAAGTTATGACGTCTGAAAGAGATTGTTCAGTAAAAAAAAACGTTAAATCTTTTTCTTTTTGAATAATATCTTGTCCCCTATACATCCTACATGTAACATGCATGTAAATGAACTGAAGCAGATTAAATTATCTTTAAAACTAAAGAAAATAATTGATTCTAGCTCTTGCAGAACACCTGTTATAGTCTCTTATAGCAGGCTGCTATTTGTGGAATTATTTTTACAAGTTGAATAATTTAATTATTGTAACTGTTTTGTTTCAGTGTAAAAACCCAATAAATTTCCAATTCACTAATGTCATGCAAAAACTCATTCATTGTATTAATACATTAGAAATATATGAAGACACAATAAAGGTTCCATACATTTTCTCTAAATGATGATTTTTAAACATTGACTTCCGATGATTTTCTGTTCCAAGCACACGCGTTAAAGAAAATTAATGAAAAGTACTGATGAAATACATAGAAAATGAGTTTTAGATGAAAAAAAGCGATCTTTACACGGAGAAAAATGGATTTATAAACGTAACATCTAGATTTTCAGGGTTAACATATTTTATGTTTAACTATAGGACGGCAATCTAGATTTTCGAAGTAAGTATCAGATATTGAAAAGTGTGATGTTACTCTGTAACATCCAAAATTTTCAACTGAAATATCCAAAAAAATTCAATGATTATGTCAAATAACGGCTGTAAATAATTCAGGAGTTTACTTATTTTTGATCATTTAAGAAATTAATTGATAACTTATTTGTAAATTTAAAATTAAACTTGAATTTTATACATAAACGAAAAACAGATAGAGGGTATGAAATATCGATCAGAAGATACATTCAGTCAAGTTGAGGTTATGTTGACTATTTGTAATTCAAAATCTTCAAAAAAAAAACGGGGTAAGTGAGCTGAGTAAAACTTACGAACAATGTTCCGTCGTGTAGACAGACAAAAGTCGTTATCCAAGGATTGCTAATTTTTGATCCTTTGGAAATGTTCCATAATTGTAATATTCCATAATTGTAATATCGAACACATAGCCGTGAAATATAGTCGTGAAATTCCAATGCGCGATGCGCATACGTTCGGACGATTTTAACATCTAAAAAAATATTGTTCTGTAAATTCCAGATTTTTCCGTTTTTCTTTTTTAAGAGGCACTCATCTTAAATAAGTAATAATGTAATGATATAGTATGCGTTTGTCTTGAGTAAACGAAGTGTGACGTTATAGATCTTGAATATTTCTCAGTGTCATCATGCACTCAGATGTTACATTTTTCTTATTCTTGAACTTTAAAGATAAAATTTCAATACCATAATAAAATAATATATTACATTGATGTGACAATTATGTCCAGAAAACGCTAGTACGGTTAAAAAGAAAAATAATCTGTTAAGTTTAAATAATTGTGCGTAAATGAAAAAATTGGTCTCATTCATATTGAGTTTACTGGAATTTTCTCGCTATAATAAAGAAACTTCTATACAGGGTGTCCATGTATTCAAAATACATATTTATATTTTCTAATTCCTTGTGAAAAACTGAGTAGAAAATATTCAATAAAAAAATTTGATTAAATGCATAACTACCGAGTAATTAGCAATTACAGGTTATCCAATCAAAAAAATGCGTTAGATAGCCGACAGTCCATGTGCCATCGCTAACAGTGTGAGAATACAAGTTCATAACGTATAATTTCCCCTCCGTTTATTTTTGTAGCAGGTTTTGACTCTTTGGTGCAACTTCACACTTAAACGAGATTCGAAAATTAAAAAGTATCTTTTTCGTAGCAACCAAATTAGAAAACATTGCTCGACGAGTTAATTAAAATGCATGCGTTGTTTGAAATCTGTAGAATCCTCCTGAATTCTTAGCATTCCGCAGAATTCCTTCTAGTTCTGTAGAAATAATTACTTTAACATTTTTGAATTACCCTAAACACTTTTGAATACATTCAATTATTTAGATTTTCAAGACTTTTAAATACGAAGTGTATAAGCTGTCGGTACGGGTAAAACAAATGGTCGGTACCGGTTTTTGAACAGTACATGAAATTCAAGGAATTCAAGGAATTTACGGGATTTAAGAAATTCATGGAACTCAAGGATTTCATGGAATTCAAAGAATTCACGGAATTCATGGAATTAACGGAATTGAAAGAATTCGAGGAATTCGGGGAATTCATGGATTTCGCGAAATTCATGGAATTCACGGAACACATGGAATTTATCGAATTCACGGAATTTATGGAATTCACAGAATTCATGAAATGCATGGAATTCAAGGAGTTGATGGAGTCCACGGAATTCCAAGAATTCTCGGAATTCACAAATTTCAAAGAATTCGTGGAATTTACACTGTCGGTACCGTTAAACAAAATTACCGGTACCGACAATTTTTTTTACCGGTTTTTGAACCGTTAATTCAAGGAATTCACTGAATGCACGGAATTCACAGAATTCAGTTAATTAACGAAATTCAAGGAATTCATGAAATTCACCCCTTCCAACAGCTCGTGGCGGCTGGATGGTGCCCCTGCGACTGGACACAGAATTAATGATGGTCAAACCCCTACCCCTTTCCGACACTTCGTGGGTGCTGGAAGGCACCCCTGTGACTGCTCATAGAAATAATGTTGGTCAAACAACTACCCCTTTCCAATATCTCTTGGGGATGCAAGGCACCCCTGTGACTAGTCGCACAAATAATGTTGGTCAAAGCCCTATCCATGCATCTGTCTAATTCGTCTTCTGTGATCAATCACAGAAATAAGTTCAGTTTTACCCCTAACATTTTCTAATTTCTTTTGGTCTGTGACGTCAACTAGCAAGATGGCTGATATTGAGGATCATACAGTAGAAATAAACACATGGGAGAAAAATAAATTTTTAAATATTTTTGCCGGCAATTTAAGATCTATCGACAATTTTGTTTACAGGTACCGACAACTTTTTTTTTACCGGTACCGACAATTTTTTTTTACCGGCACCGGTTTTGCATACACAACCTTTCAAATGCTGTAAATTCCTCCGAATTCTCCGGAATTCTCCGAAGTTTGATACAATCATTGCAGTGTTTCTAATTCTTTCACAATTAGTCTAGTTAGTCGACTGCAGCTAGCAGTGAACGAAGATGTACTTGTTAATTAAATCCCGCAGAATTCACACGAATTTTGTAGAATTCACTTCAAAATGTTTTTTTTTTATTAATTTGAAGAGCTTTGATTACTTTTCAACCTATGGGAATACAGATTAAATTATTTGAAATATAAAGATTTTTAAATTCTCCAAATTCCCCTGAATTCGCTGAATTCTACTAAATCCATCGCACAATAAGTCAAGTTAAGACGACGGTTATAAAAAGCAAGACTAAATGTTTTTAAATTCCAAAGAATTCAATGTTTATTATCATTGCTTCAAAGTTTTTAAAATTGTGGAAAGAATTAGGAATAGTGCTATGGTTTTAGTAAAACCCTGAAGGATTCACAGGAATTCGTAAAATTTATGAGCTCTTCAATTACAAATAATTCAATATGTATTATCGTAGCTTGAAAAGTATTCAAAAATCTTTTGATTAATTCAAAAGTATTGAATGTATTTCTAAAGAATTTGATAGAATCGTGTGTAATTCAAATAAAGGGTATATCTTCCTTCAGTCGTACCCACGCCGACTCCCAAACTTAACTAATTGGGAAATAATTAGGAATAGTGCTATGATTTTATTAGAATTCAGAAAAATTCTGAAGAATTTATAGGATTTATGAGTCTTTCTACATATTCTAAACTACTGATTGCGTATTTTCATAGCGTGAAAAGTATTTGAAATTCTTTAAATTAATTCTAAAGTGTTGGAAGGTATTCCACATAATTCGTGACAACTTTCCGAAATTCAAAAGACGAGTACGTCTTCATTCACTGGTAGCTAGGCTGTCGTCTTAACTTGACTTATTGGGTAAGACTTACGAAATTTGCGATGGATTTAGTAGAATTCAGCGAATTCAGAGGAATTTGGAGAATTCAAAAATCTTTAAATTTCAAATAATTTAATCTGTATTCTCATAGGTTTAAAAGTATTAAAAACTCTTCAAATTCATAAAAAAAGCATTTTGAAGAGAATTCTACAAAATTCGTGAGAATTCTAAGGGAATCAATTAACAAGTACATATTAATTCACTGCTAGCTTAGCAGTCGACTAACTAGACTAACTGTGAAAGAATTAGAAACAATGCATTGATTGTATCGAAATTCGGAGAATTCGGAAGAATTTATAGTATTTAAAAGGTTTTGTATGCAAAGCCGGTACAATCTTGCTAGTCGATGTCACAGACTAAAAAAAATTAGAAAAGGTTGGTGGTAAAACTGAACTTATTTTTGTGATTAATCCCAGAAGACGAATCAGAGAGATGCAGGGATCGAGCTTTGACCAACATTATTTCTGTGACCAGACACAGGGTTGCCTTCCCGCCCCCATGAAGTGTTGGAAAGGGGTAGGGGTTTGACCAGAATTATTTCTGCGACCAGTTACAGGGGTGCCATCCAGCCGCCACATGCTGTTGGAAGGGGTGAATTTCGTGAATTGCTTGAATTTCGTTAATTCCCTGAATTCTGTGAATTACATGAATGCCGGTACCGGTAATGTTTTTTTACTGGTACCGACAATTTTTTACGGGTACCGACAGTGCGAGTTCCACGAATTCTTTGAGTTTCGTGAATTCCGAGAATTCTTAGAATTCCGTCAATTCCGTGAATTTCATGAACTCCGTTAATTCCGTGAATTCCATAAATTCCATGAATTCCTTGAATTCCGTGAGCTCATTGAATTTCTTGAATTTCATGTACGATTCAAAAACCGGTAAAAAAAATTGTCGGTACCGGTATTTTTTTTTACCGGTACCGAAAATGTTTTTTACTGGTACGGACAGTCTGAATTCCACGAATTCTTTGAAGTTCGTGAATTCCATGAATTCCGTGAATTTCATGAATTTCGTGCATTCCGTGAATTCAGTGAATACCATAAATTCCGTAAATTCCACGAATTCCGTGAATTAACTCGTTGAGCAATGTTTTCTAATTTGGTTGCTACGAAAAAGTTACTTTTTAATTTTCAAACCTGGTTTAAGTGTGAAGTTGCACCAAAGAGTCAAAGCCTCCTACAAAAATAAACGGAGGAGAAATTATACGTTCTGAACTTGTATTCTCACACACTCTTAGCGATAGCACATGGACTGTCGGCTATCTAACGCATTGTTTTGAGTGGTTAATCTTGAATTGCTAATTACTTGGTAATTATGCATTTAATCAAATTTTTTTATTGATCATTTTCTATTCAGTTTTTTCCAAGGAATCAGAAAATATGAATATGTATTTTGAATACATGGACACCCTGTATATCATATACAACTTTCTCGAATCATATAACATTTGCTGTAAAATCTGTAACAGAATTTTGGAAAATAAACAGAGGTTTTCCTAAAAAAAAAAGGGTAATTAGTGCGCGCGTAGCGCGCACAATGTTCTAGTTACTAGTAAAATTCTACTGATTCAATCAGATGAGAGTCAACCACTAAAAATTATCAAAAAATGACTAACTGGATTAATTTAAATATTCAGTAATTTGATAGTGGAAAACTACAAACTGCTTTGTCAAAATATGTGAATCTATTTACGGTTGAATATTTCATATATTTATCAGGAAAAGGTACCTCGTCATCTCAGCCAACATACCGTATTTACAAGTTATATTGCTTCCAGCTGGAAAAACATTAATTATTTACACATCCCATCTAGTTAAGCTTACCTAAATTCAGTTAAAAATGATGAGTGAGGGAGTAAAAGTGTTGAATATGCCATAAAAAAAACTTTTTAAATCCAAGCTAATAGATTCATTAATTCGATAATAGTGGATAAACAGCTAGATGATTTCCTTTATATGATCCTCTTTGAATTTTTCTTCTATCTCTGGTGTTTTTGAGATACAGAATTTGTCTAATTATTGAGCAGTTATCTCGAATGGATTTATTATATTTTGTTCGCTTACTCCTCAAACGATTCCTTTTTTAAATAAATTTTATATCGAATACAAAGAAGGTATGTATTTTCATTTTTACCTCTGTAGTCTATTTTTCACAACTATGCAATTATTATTATTATTGTCAAAAGTCGGTATATCGTACAACGTTACGTTTAAGTTGATCTTATCTTATAAAGATCAATTATTCCCCAACTTATCTTTTTTTTTAGGCTGTGTACACAAAGCTTTGTACATAAAGTGCAGGTGACAAAAATAGAGATTAGTCAATAAGTTCAAGTTTGCCTCAAGTTCAAGTGCCCTCAATTCAGGAAATCATGATAAAATTGCGAATGCATATTTTCCTTTTTCTCTTTTGTATTTTGCACGTGTGTGAAATTCTTGATGCTGGACATACGGAACGCAAGATCAGCCAATTGTGTCTAACTCCTGCATGTCAAGAGGCTGGTATGTATAATCTTTTGTATATATATTTTTTCTCATAATTAAACCTACTTAGATTGTTTCTCAAAAGACGGAGATTTTTTACTCAAGCATTGAAATATTACGAAGTGTGCATGAAAAGAACCCAGTTCATCGATTTTATTTCAGGCGTTATAAGCATTTTTGTGATTGTCGAAATTGACAATTTTGAGTTTTTCTGCGTGATTGATACATTAGGCTTTGCACTATCTTTTTAGACTATGCTTATGTTCTGAAATGACATAGAAGTTGGTTATTTTACGTATAAAGAAAAAATGTAACGCAGGCGTGAATGTTACGCATCACATTTCAGGTGAATTGAGTCCGTAATCCCCATGTTGTGTATGAATTGAGTCCCGGGACATAAACCTGATATATGAATTCAGTCCCATTTTGAAACCCCAACCACTGCCCACTTTTTGGGACAATATTTCAGGGTTACTGGACACTTTTGGTGACAACGGCAGTGGTGTAGTCGAGGCCTGGCGGGGCCTGGCGCCGCCAGGGTACTTTTTTCAAAGGCCTGGCGGCGCCAGGCCACTTTTTTGTCACACGTTAAATTTTTCTAGTTATGGATGGATTATTCTTTTGAATAAAATTAATGTAGATAACATATTGCATTCAATACAAAACACTTAAGATTTCCTAAGATTTCAAGCCGAAATATATTGCATTTTCAACAAAATAGTTGATTTTTCAACCAAAAAAGGTTTTCTACCCAAAGAGATGAATTTTCAACAAAAAAGACGAATTTTCAAAAAAAAATAATTTTGTATAAACAGTTGCATGAACAATCAAATTGATTAACTTTTCAGTAGAAGCAATGAGTTTTCCGAAATATAGTCAAATATATAACCAAATAATAACATTTTCAAGAGAAAAAGGCAAATGATTTCGAAGACAGTTGAATTAAAAAAAAAAAACTGTACTTTTCGACCAAGAAAGATCAATTTTCAACTAAGAAGGATGTTTTTTCTACCATAAAATATGAGTTTTTAACCAAAAAGGATAAATGTTTAACAACATATTTGAATTTTCATCAAAAAATGATAACTTTAAATAATAATTTAATTTTCCAGAAATAATGAGATGTTTAACAAAATAGTTGAATTTCTAACCAAATAGTGGAATTTTCAGGATACAAAGATACATTTTTAATTGAATGGTCAAATTTTCGCACAAAAAAGATTAGAATTCAATCAAATATTTGAATTTTCAAGACAAACAGACAATTTTTTTAGAAGATCGTGGAATTTTTATTTTAAAAAATCATTTTCAACCAAGAAAGATGAATTTTCCACAAAAAAGTAACGTTTTCAAGCTAAAAAGTCGAATGTTTTAAAACACAGCGGTCTTTTAAATCTAAAAAAATGAATTTTTAACAAGATATTTAAATTTTCAATCAAAAAGTTAAACTTTCAGCAAACAAGAATAATTTCCTACCCAAAAAGGCGACTTTTTGATGAAATATATGAATTTTCTACCAAATGATTAAATTTTCAACCAAAAAGCTGAATTTTCAACAAAGAAGATTAATTTTCTACCCAAAAAGACAAGTGTCCAACAAAACACATTAATTTTCTAACAAACAGTTGAATTTTCAAATTATACAACATACAGGATAATGTTTTAACCAAAAATGGAAACACTTCAACCAAACAAATGCATTTTCAACCAAAAAGGATCAATTTTCAACCGACAAGATTAAATTCCTACCGAGAAAGATGAATTTTCAGCCAAAAAGTTAAATATTTAACTGAAAAATATCAATTTTTAAGAAAAATTGAAAAGTTTAGTTGTCAGTTTCAAAAATTTATTTTCAAACAAACATCAAACGAATTTTCATCAGAAAAGCAAAGTTTTCAAGCTAAAAAGTCGAATGTTTTAAAAAACAGCGGTCTTTTAAATCTAGAAAAATGAATTTTTAACAAAAAATATGATTTTCAATCAAGAAAGATGAATTTTCAACAAGA
>CAKNYM010045429.1:30947-77651 GCA_932195095.1 Andricus curvator
TACATTAATTTTCTAACAAACAGTTGAATTTTCAAATGATACAATATACAGGATAAAGTTTCAACAAAAAATGGAATAGTTAAATTTTCAGATAAAAACTCTGATAAAAAAAAAAACTTTGAACAAAAAAAAAAATGAATTATCCACAAAATTGTCAAAATTTCAATCAAAAAGACGAATTTTCTACAATACAGTAGAATTTTCAACATAAAAGTTCATTTAAAAGCAAATAGTTGAAATTCCGACTCTGATTATGGATCCCCAATAAAAAAAATTCATGTTTTTACAAAATTGTTCAAATTTAAGTCGAATGATCGATTTTTCGAGGAAAATAGATGAATTCTCAACTAAGCATAGTAACAGTTGATATTTCAACCAAACAAATGCAGTTTTAACCAAAAAGGATGAATTTTCAACCAAGAACATTAAATTCCTACCAAGAAAGACGAATTTTCAGCCAAAAAGTTAAATTTTTGACTGAAAAATATCAATTTTCAACAAAAATTGAAAAGTTTGATTGTCAGTTTCAAAATTTCATTTACAACCAAACATTAAACGAATTTTCATCAAAATAGTTAAATTTTCAATCGAAGAGATGAATCTTTGACTAAAAAAATGAATTTTTAACAAAGTAGTTGAATTTTTGATAAAAATATGACTTTTTGAAATATAGTTACATTTTCAACAAAATAATTAAATTTTCAAACAAATAATAGAATTTTCAACCAAACCAAATGAATTCCGAACAAAAAATATAATAGTAGCCTTTAAAAAAAAATAACTTTTACCTAAAAATATAGTTGGATTTTCTGATTTGGTTAAAGTTCTTAGTGTTATCTAGGTTCGTAACGTTATTTCCACTTATGACCCCCCCCCTGTAACAACCTTAGTTTTCAGCCCCCCCCCCTCCTCAAACTGGAAACGTAGTTTATGGAAAGTACCGCCATTACCTAACACGTGCGTAAAATACGTTAATTTTCAACCAAATAGTTTGAGTTCTCAACTCAAAAAGAGAAATGTTGAACCAAAAAAGGAAGAATTAAACTTTCGCTAAAAACAATTAATGTTCAACTGAAAACAAGGAATTTTCAACATAATAGTTCAATTTTCAACCAAAGTGATGAATCTTTGCCCAAAAAAATTAATTTTCCAGGAAAGTGTAATAGTTGTTTTTTCCACCAAAAATTATTGTATTTTCAATCAAAAACAGTTGAATTAAAATTCTCAACCCAAGGGAGAGAAGTTTTCAACAAAATAAATGAATTTTTAACTAAGGAAGATACATTTTTGAGCCAAAATGGACTAGTTACATTTTCAGCTAAAAAAAATGATTTTCACCTAAAAAGTCCAGTTTTTACTCATTAAAAAATTTTTTAAAGAGTAGTAATGAATATTTAACAAATGTGATGAATCTTGAACCAGTAAAATTCATTTTTGACCAAACAGTTGAATTTTCAACACAAAGGATGAATTTTCCAAAAAAAGAGACAAATTTGCAACAAAATACATGGGTTTGCAACTAAAAAAGATAAATTTTCAGCCAAAAATAGAACAGTTTAATTTTTAGTTAGGAAAGTTAATTTTCAACCACAAAAACAAATTTTAAACAAAATAGTTCAGTTATCAACCAAAGTAATGAATCTTCAACCAATAATAAAATAGTTCAATTTTCAGAAAAAAGAATTTAACCAAATGAAATCAATTTTAAACGAAATATTTAAATTTTTAACCGAGCAAACGAATTTTCAACCAAGAAGAATAAATTTCTATGAAAAAGATCAATTTTCCACAAAAAATAGAATATTTTAAACAAAATACATGAATTTTCAAGTAAGAAAGATATATTTTTAACCGGAGAGAAAATACTTTTATTTTCAGTTAGAAAAATAAATTTACCCAAAAAAAAAATTTGCAGCCAAGAAGATTAATTTTCTACCAGTAAAGAATAATTTCTAACAAAACACATTAATTTTCGAAGAAATATTTGAATTTATGAAGGAATTTTCAAACTAATAGTTAAATTTTCGAACAAAGAAATCAATTTTGCACCAAAAAGATCAATTTTAAACCAAGAAAATTAATTATTTATAAAAACAGATTTATTTTCAACAAAATACATGAATTTTAAACTAAATCTTTAAATTTTCACATAGAAAAGATAAGTTTCAAACCAAACATGGAATGGTTAAATTTTCACACTGAAAAAAATGGTTAGTTGTGACAAGAAGCTGTTTATTAGTAGAGGTCTGTATCTCGGGTTGGGGCTGCTCATTCAAAAAAATGCAAAATATATTATTAATTAATTATTAATATTCAGCTACCCTGAAAAATGTATCATTTCAATAAATTTATATTATTACAAAATATTATACATTGGTATTGAAACATACGTATTTTCATTGTCTTGTTCTTATAATGTAAAAAAGTGCGCATCCTATAAAAAACAATTTTGTTATTAAACATTTTATTGCAAATTGTGTCGTTTTTCCATGAATTTAATTTGTTTATTTTCAATCTTTTTATTTTAAATTTATTAATTCCACAACTTTTGTCTTTTCATTTTTTTTGTCTCTTGTGTCGTTTTTCCAAAAATTTAATTTTTTAGTTTTGAATCTTATTTTTTAAGATTAAAGAAAATTTACTCCTCCTATCTAAAAAATATTAATTCTGAATTTGTGGATCGTTTTTGGGTGAACATCTTTTGTCTCTTAACTTTTTTTCGTACCTTGTGTCGTTTTTCAAAAAATTTAATTTTTTTATTTTGAATGTTATTTTTTACGATTGAAACAAAAACTACGGGGCCCATCAAAAAATTGTTAATGACGTAGCTCTTTTGTGAATGAGCAACTTTTATCTAGTCATTTTTTTCATAGCTAGTGCCGTTAACCCAAAAATTTAATTTTTTACATTCTCATCAGAGAAGGTATTATATTTGTGTAAGCATTTTACGAATATACCGGGTGTCCAAAAAGTCCCGGGACGGCTAAATATTTCCTCAGGTAAGACATTTTTCAGGGCGGTCAATGTCATTCTTGAAGGAACTTTCAACAAGGAATTCAATGGTGACCTTTATGTTGATCTTGACCATGACCTTCACGGTCATTTCAAGGTCAAATTGATTTTTTTAAATGGAAACCTATATTTTTGACCCCGAGAAATGAGAGAGCGGAAAATTTTACGTCCAGATATGACCTTGACAAATCGAAAATTTGACCTGAAAAGGTCAGGGCAAGGTCAAACAACGTACAGCAGGATGACTCAACCAGCATGCATTTATGCAGAAAATGTTCAACGCAAGAGTTGTAGCATTTTATACTCCCGATCGATTGGTGACTTTGACCTTGCTTATGACCAGAACCTTCACCAGGACATTTTCTTCAAAAATGCATGCCAGTCGAGTCATCCTGCTGCACGTTGTTTGACCTTGCGCTAACCTTTCCAGGTCAAATTTTCGATTTGTCAAGGTCATATCTGGGCGTAAAATTTTCCGCTCTCTCAGTTCCCGGGGTCAAAAATAGAGGTTCCCATTCAAAAAAATCAATTTGACCTTGAAATGACCCTGAAGGTCATGGTCAAGATCAAAATAAAGGTCACCATTGAATTCCTTGTTGAAAGTTCCTTCAAGAATGACCTTGACAGCCCTGAAAAATATCTTACCTGAGGAAATATTTAGCCGTCCCGGGACTTTTTGGACACATGTATGCCTATCTGTGAGCACGATGACTTTTGAAAGAAATAATCTATTATATTGGCCTTTTGTACACTCTTTAAGTGTCGGAAACTGAAGGTCAAGTACGTTAGCCAGCTATTTTGAATATTCAAAAAGCTAGAGCATTTTCACAACATTTGAGGCCATTTTTTTCAAGGTTTAAAAATTCTATGGACGGCTGTTTGTCGTACCCGGAAAGTCAAACAATTTATCCCCACGACTTTTTTCGATAAAAATAAAATTATCAAAGTTATAGCAATTTCAAAATTCAGAAAAAAACAAACAAAAATGCAAATCTTAAGCCGAAAACGCGCGATATAAGAACAAGTCAAGAAAAGAAAAACGTTACTTTTTAAAAGCCCTGCAAGATTATTATAACAACTTTTTGAATTTTGTTGAAAAATCGAAAATTCAAATTTTTTTACCAACGGTTCTGGTTTTAACGACAAAAAAAATAAAAAATCCAAAATTCCATTTTGCGGTCAAACAATGCAAGATACAAAAAAAAATGAAAAAAAAATTGTGCACCCAAAAAAGATCTACAAATTTGATATTAATTACTTTTTGATAGGACGGATAGTTTTTATTTTACTCGCAAAAACAACATTAAAAATAAAAATAAATTTTTGGACCAATGACACAAGCTACGAAAAAGAATTGAATAGACGAGAGTGAATTTTGTTTGTGAATATTCTACATTTTGGCAGAAAATGAATTTTCCCAGTTGAAAATTCATATTTTTGGGTAAAAATTCACCTATTTGGTTAAACATTCTCTTTTTTTGAAGATTCATCATTTTAGTTGAAAAAGCATTTCCTTAGTTAAAAATTAAACTATTTTGTTGAAAATTGTTTTTTTTTTTTGTTAAAAATTAATTTCGTTAGCTGAAAATTTAAATATTCCATTTTGCTAAAAAATCTATTTCTTTTCAGTAAAAAATTATTAATTTTCTTGTTTAAAAATTCTACTGTTTGGGAAAAATTAATTTTCTTAGTTGAAGATTCATAATTTTATTTGAAAATTCGTTTTTAACTTTATCTTTTTTGGTTACAGTTATTGAATAATTTGAAGTGATAAGAAATAACGAAAAGAGAAGAGTAGGCCATAAGAAATAATGTCACCTTCGATTCTAAAAATACGATGTTGTTTTCAAAATGTGTTATCGTCGAAACTAAATTACCTTGCATCAAAAGAATATGGAGCAAACGGTTTCCGTTTGAATATTTTTGTTGATGGAATAAATAAAATACTCAAATATAAAATTATACATTAAATAAAAAATATTTCAATGAAATTGTATAATTCGAAAATTATTCTGTGTCTGCAATTTTATTTACGAAATTATTATATTTCGAATATTTTATTTTTCGGGAGTTTTATTAATTTTATTAATTAATTATTAATTTTATGGGACGACCAAAAAATATCGAAAAATAAAATTCCGGGGCTTTGAAATTCCCGAAAAAGAAAATATTTGAAACAAAAAATTTCGGAAATTATAAAATTGCCGAAATATGAAAATTCCGAATTAAATATTTTAAACAAAGAATTTTTTTCATGCTCAATATATTTTTATAAATTACCTTTCAAATAATAAACAATAATTTCAAAGAATACATTTAACATCCAAAAATTGTCATTGCAACAGAAAACAATTTCTTTGAAACAAATAGTGTTGATTCAATGACATTTTTTTGGATTAAGAAAAAAACATTTTAAAGTACTATAGGAATCTTGAAACTAAGAAGAATCTGTATTTTGTAATTCAAGATCTTTTTCTATCACCTATTATAAATATTTTTAGTTTTTCATTATTTTTTTTTCATTTTATGCCAAGCCCGATAATAGTTTCAAACCATTTTTTTGTTCCATTAAATTTACAACTTATTTCTCAATAAATGACTTTTACTTTCTTTGGAAAAAAATAATTTTTTTAACCTTCAAATGGTTTTTTTTAAATCAAGGCAACATGTCTATATGAAAATAGGTCACATCGCCTCCAAAATCATGATGTATTAAACAACTTTACAAGCTTCTAAATGGAACAAAAAGAATTATTTATAAATTTAATCTTTGTAGCCTTACTTTATGCACATTAAAAACAATCCATCTTATATGTGTTGGACTCAATAGCCTTCTTGCAATGAGAAAGTTAAAACTGTAAGACGATGTTCTGAAAATTTTTCATTTTTCCAGGTTATTAATTTAAACAAAAATATAACGTAAGGATGAAATTGAAAAAATTGTTTTGAAACATTCGAGTTCATTTAATGTTGAGTATGTTTGTTTTTAAGGTTATATAAATATAATTTTCCTTAAGTTTCTCAAAAAATTTAGAAACATTTTTGAAGATTTCAGATATTTCGAAAACGTATCTAGAAAATTTCGAATAAATTTTTAATATTTAACAGTATTTTGCAAAATTCTCAGGAAAATTTGTTTTAGCTTTGAACTTTTATTAGTTTAAACAGATTTGGATTATTCCTAAAATTATCTGAAAATCTTCCCGAATCTTTTCTGAAAATTTTGGCATTCTTTCCAAATTTTAAATTATTGTTAGAACTTTTTCAAAAAATAATGTTTTTGAAATGTTTTTAAATGTTTTTATATATTCTCATAAAATTCTTATAGAAATGCATTCCTGAAAAATATACCAAAATCTTCCTGTTTCGTTTTTAGGAAAATTCAACAAGGCTTTTGAAATTTTCCGAAATCTTTTGAAATATTTACTTCAAATTAATATTTAGAAAAAATCATTAAAAAAAAATCATTAAAAATTTTCCTAGGATTCTTCCAAAAAAATATTAGGTGAATCCTTAGCCAAAAGGATTAATTTTCAACCAGTTGTCCACAAAACTTTTAACTTTTAATTGACGGTATGAATTTTTAACAAAATAGTTATATTTTCAACTAAAGAGATGAATTTTGAACTAGAATGATAAATGTTCAACCAAAAAAGTTAAGTTTTGAAAAAGTAGTTCAATTTTTTAACAAATAGTTGAATTTTTAAACAAATAGTTGAATATTTAAACAAATAGTTGAATTTTTAACCAAACAGAAATTAATTCAATATCGTTTATAATAAACTAACCAAGCTTACCATACATGACCAAAAAATGTCCACAAATTACCAGAAACCTTCGAAATTTAAAAAATTACCAGAAATTTCAAACAATTTCCAATTTCACCAAAATTTCTAAGATTACCAATAATTCCCAAAAATTCTATAGTAATCAGAAATTTCAAACATTACTGAAAATTTCCAAAATTCCCAGTAATTTCCACAAATGTCGCGCGGAATTTTATCATTCGAAAATTTTCGTCTGTTTGCAATTTTTTCCCCGGAATTTTCTATTGTGGGTAATTTTCATATTCGTTAATATCACGAACTTTGGGGAATTTTAGCAAATTATTAATATGTTGAAGGATTTTTCAACATTTGCAGGAAATATTTAAACCGTTTTAAAAGATGTTAAAATTTTTTAAAAAACGGGAAATGGCCCAACGGCCATACCACGCTGAAAAACCCAGTTCTCGTCAGATCACTGATGTTAAGCAGCGTTGGACGCGGTTAGTACTTGGATGGGTGACCATTCAAGAATACTGACATGAGTGCTGTTGGCACATCGTGGGTGTGGTGAGCCCACACTTGTAGTTATTTATAACTACAAGAAAAACCTAGAAACACTACCCGAATCGGGTAGTGTCACGCATACCCTGAAAGGGAAATGGTTTAATGGTATATATATATTAAATATAAAGGAACTTCAATAATAAATACAAAAATAGTAATATTTTTCTACGGGCAAATGGCAGATTGAGTTATTGTTTATAGAAATTATTATTACAAAATTACAAAACATCCGGCACTGCCGGATTCCCGACACTAGAATTTCTTAAATTTAAACAATTAAAAAAATTGTTTTTCAATCAATATCATTTACTTATTGAAAATATAGTTATTAAATATTTTGATGAAAGAACCATATTTTTAATGTTTATTGTATTCTTTCAAATTATTATTTACATTAAGAATAATAATCATTTTAAAAAAATGTCTCAATGCAAGTTCTTTTTTTTCTGTTGGAAATTTGTATAGAAGTTTTTTCAAGTTATTACTTTTGTAATAGAAAGTTTGTTCTTGTATTGTTATTTTGCACTGGAAAATATATTTTTTTTAATTACTGATATTTAAAGTTCGAACAAAATTTAAAAAAAGTACATTTAACATCCAAAAATCCTCATTGCAACAAAACCCCATTTCTTTGAACCAAAGACTTTTAATTTAATATAATTTGTTCGGATTTTAAAAATGATGTTGCTTTTTTTTAATCATTTTTAATTTACGTTAAATTCTTTTAAGTTTATCTTAGATTCGTATAATTTTCATTAATTTTTGGCTATTTGTTTGTGTGTTTTATCTTCATTCACTCCAGAGTTAATTAATTCAATAAATTTTGATAATATTTTCATTTTTTTTTTAAATTCAGACCACTAATTGTGTATAATACCAAATTTTCGTATTCCAAGTCTGATAATATTTTCAAACATTTTTTTATTCCTACAATTTAGAGCCTATTTATCATTTGATAAGAGAAAATTCTTGTGAACAAAATAATTTTTTAACCTTTAATTCGTTTTTGTTATTGAAAACTACATAAACTATATGAAAGTAAGTGAGATAAACTGCAAAAACATGACGTTTCAAAACATTTTTTAAAAAATTTTAACATCTTTTAAAACGGTTTAAATATTTCCTGCAAATGTTGAAAAATCCTTCAACATGAACGAAAATTTCCTCAAAATCTTCTAGATATTTTTTAAATAATTTAAATAATGTTTTGAAATCTTTTCAAATATTCTCATTTTTTTTCTAAATCATGTTATATTTTTTCAGAAATCTTTAAAAAAAAATGGAGTTCTCTTGAATCCCTTCAAAATTCTTAAAAAGCATCTGCATTTTTCTTAAGTCTTAAAAAATCTATGAACTTCTATATTTTTTTTTTCAAATGATCAGAGGTTTTCCAAAAGTTTTCAAAAAATCTTTCAAAACTAAAAAAATTGCCTGAAAACGTTCTAGATTATTTTTACGAAAGTTTAAAAATCTTTAAAGATGTTTCGAAATCTGTTTAAATATTCCGTTCAAATTAATTTTTCAAACAAAAAAAAAATCATTTAAAATTTCGAAAATTAATTGGCCATACCACGCTGAAAACCCCAGTTCTCGTCAGATCACTGAAGTTAAGCAGCGTTGGACGCGGTTAGTACTTGGATGGGTGACCATTCAAGAATACTGAGTGCTGTTGGCACATCTTGGGTGTGGTAAGCCCATACTTGTAGTTATTTATAACTACAAGAAAACTATCCACCTAGAAACACTACCCGAATCGGGTAATGTCACACCTACCCTGAAAGGGAAATGGCTTAATGGTATACAACCATAAAAAGAAATAACTGAATGATTTTGGAACCTAAGATGTAGCTCCAATTTTTAAAGTTGAACAATGAGTGATTTCATAAGACGATTCTGAATCTGTTCAAAATTAAAAGTTTACGAACTATTTTCAATTTTTAAATAATTTCTAATTAATAGATTCACAATCCAACGTTCTTATTAAATTAAAAATCCTGTTCAATTTTTCCTAGTCTAAACTATTTCACTTTTAACCGATTAAATTTGAAATTTTTTTAATATAAAGAAACATTTTTCAAATATTACATAATAAATATTTTTTAAATATTCGATTTTGTCAACAATGCCAACTTTCCTACATTATGTTCAACTCTATTATATTAATTTAGATATTGCAGAAAAAAGTACCAATTTTATTGATCATGATTACTTTATTATTTGTTTCTTATTTTGCAACACATTTTATTCTCAGTTACCCTGAAAAATGTATCATTTCAAAAAATGTGTATCCTCTTGTTTTTATAATTAAAAAAACCATGTGCACTGTATAAAGAAACAATTTCGTTACTAAACATCTTATGGCAACCTGCATTTTAAATATTTCTGAGACTATTCTTTTCATGATTTATAAATTCTATACGGGTATTCATAGTACTCGAAAAATTCAACAATTAACTTCACGACTTTTTTCGATAGAAAGGAAATTTTGAGAGTTATAGCTTTTTCAAAATTAAAAAAAAAACGAAAATGAAAATTTTATGCCAAATAACGCACGATATGAGAAGAAGTCAAGGAGAGAAAGAACGTTGATTTCTGAAAGTCCTAAGAGTCATAACAACGTTTTGAATTTTCATGAAAAATCGAAAATTCCAATTTCTATAGCACAAAAAACAATGAAAATTGAAAAATTTTATTTTTCGGTCAAATTATGCAAGATACAAAAAAGGTTAATGAATCAAAATTATGCACCCAAAAAAGATCCACAAATTTGAATGAAATCAATTTTTTCTCAGACGCGTGGTTTTTGTTTTATTCGTAAAAAGCAATATTAAAAATAAAAAAATTATTTTTTGGAAAAAAGACACAAGCTACGAGAAAAATTAAAATACCAAAGTTATTCATCCACAAAGAGCTACAACTTTGTAATTATTCATTTTTAATAAGATGCGTGGTTTTTGTTTTAATCGTGAAAAATTAAATTGAAAATAAAAAAATTACATTTTTATGAAAACTGAAATTTGTAAATTATTTTGCAAAATCTAAATAAGCTGTCTCAGACCGAGGTACAGAAATAAATATAATATACATTTGGTATAATAGAGTTGAAATTGATCTCGAAAAGTTCGCACTTTGGACAAAATCGAGTATGAAGCACGAAATACGTGATGGGAATGTGTTCGTTAAAGCCAAAGGAGCTTTAACGAAAAAGAATTCACAATCACCAAATTACAGTTGTCGATGCTTAAAATTTAATTTTAAAAGGTCTGTGACCAATTTGGGGAAAGTACAATGACCGAGCACCTAGCACCGAGGTAAATACATTATCGAGCGTGAAGCTTGTTTCGTTAGGCCAAAATGTTAATTTTATTTTTAATGTTGTTTTTCACGAATAAAACAAAAACTACTAGTCCTATCAAAAAGTGATTCATGAGAAATTTGTTGATATTTTCTGGGTGCACAATTTTTGTCTATTTATCTTTTTTTTTGTATCACGCACAGTTTGACCACGAAATGGAATTTTTGATTTTTCATTATTTTTTTTGCGATCAAAATTTTCATTTTCGATTTTCCGAAAAAATTAAAAAATCTGTTATGATAATCTTGTAGGGCTTTCAAAAGGCAACGATTTTCTTCTCACTTTTTTTGGATTTTGAAAATGCTATAACTCTGATAATTTTTTAATCGGAAAAAATCATTAGGATAAATTGTTCGAGTTTTCGAGTGCTATAAATAGGCGTACATAGAATTTTTGAATCTTGAAAAAAATAGTCGGAACAATTTTGAAAATAATCAAACTTTAAGCATTTTCTTCCGAAATAGCTGATTAAAGAACTTGTTCTTTCTTTTTGGTTCGTAAACACGTGTGCCAAAGTACAATCCAATCAGATTAATCTTTTAAAAGTTATCCGGTATACAGACAACGTCAACAACGACGACAGACAGACAGACACCGTAGTAAAACCGGATTTTTCGGATTCAGAGGGTCTCGAAACGTTGAGATTCAAAGAAATCCGCGTTAGTCAGTTTTCACATAAAAACAAAACCTTCTCATCATGATAAGTATGTAAAAAGATGCATTCTCAACGAAAAATGTAATAGTTGAAATTTGAACCAAAAAAGATTTTGATTCTGAACCGAAAACAGTTGAATTCAACCAAAAAAATTAAGCAAAGTAGGCGCCGAGCGCCCACAAAAAAAGGTTTTGTAGCATATTAAGACGTGAATTAAGGCTTAATAGAATCCTAGACAAAAAAATTTAATTAAAAAAAAAGATTACAAAAAGTTTTGGAAAACAAATTTTCTTTCAAATTAAAAAAAAATATATGGAAAAAAATTTGATTTATTTTTTGAAATTATTATCCATAGGATAAATAAACGGAATCGTTTAAGCCTCCCGCTCTCATACATTCCCTCCCCTTCTCTCTCAAAATTTCCCTCCTTCACTACCCCTCCTTGGAAAAAGTACGACTCTATTCGTATACCACTAAAAATTATACATCAATAGCTGGGACTCAATTTGTATGAAGCCAAACATCGGATCGTACCTAATATTTTAAAATTTATGGCAATGAGTCGTAAATTAGGATTATAATTGATTATCTAGAAGGGTACGTGACGTTTAGGCGCCACCGTTTGGGCGCGGAACTTTTAGGCGCTAGGACGTTTAGGCACTGGCCGTTTTGGCGCCGGGATGTTCAGGCGCCGAGCGGTTTAATCACAGTAAACCCTGAGGTGTCAAAGGTTGGAAATTATTTGGTTGTATGCAGCATGTTATATTATGTATGATACCTAAAAGTAAAAAAATTACCTAAAAATTATCCAGATTCTTTTTTCAAAATTTTAGAAATATTATAAAATGTTCTATGAAAATTAATTTTTCAACAAAAAAATTATTATTAGTTTTTCTAGGAATTTTGATACAAATTTTGTATTCATTTAAAACCTTGCGAAAAAAAAATAGATTTAGATTTTTGAAGATTTCGAAATAAAAATTTGAAGCTTTTTAGGGATCTTTGAAGGTAGATTTTTGAAGAAGTCAAACACGAAATCCATAAACTTTTGAAGCATTTCAAAAGGTTTTAAATAAATATAAAAATTGTAGTGTTCCGTATGGTAAAACTACAAAAAACTGTAAAGTGCTGGAATCGCATGATCTAACAGTCCGCTATACTAAACACGGGTTTTACTGCGATTTTCCTTGTGTTCTACAAATAATAAATATTGTGGGTGAATACTAGCCCAGATATATAATGAAGACGGGCGCAGCCGCTGGAATGCAGAATCAGTAGAATCATTTCCTGGATCATTTCGTGAATGTGATTCAATGTTACAGTGAATACCGAATTCATCAACTTGATCCCGAAATTGAATAAAAATGATATGCAACACTATTATAGGAGTGTGATCGATTTAAATCTATAAAAATTCTTCTAGAGAGAAAAATAATTAATTTTAAGAGTTATATATTCAATTTTTTTTACATTTTGATTGTTTTGACTTAATATTTTTAAGTTGAAAATTTTATTATTTGTTAGACAATTAAATTATTTTGTTGAAAATTTGTCTTGATGTGTTCAAAAATTAACTAGTTGGTTGAAAATTAACTTTTTTTTAAATTCATATTTGCGAGTTGAGTAGTCAACTCTTTTGTAGAAAATTTGCCATCTCTTCTAGTAGAAATTTTTACTTTTTTATAGGCAACAGTTGGGTTAAAAATTAATCTGTTTCGAATGAGCATTTAATTATTCATTGGAAAATTCATGTATTTTGTTGAACTCCTTAGTTAAAACTTAATTTTGTTGGTTTTAAATTTAATCATTTTGTTGATTTTTTTTTTACTGAAAAATAATTTTTTAACTGAAATTTGAACTATTCCGTTTCTTATTTGAAATTCATCTTTTTTGATTGAAAATCTTCAGGGTTTAAAATTATTCTTTTCGATTGAAAATTGTTTCTTTGTTGAGAGATTAACTGTTTTGTTTAAAATTCGTCTTTTTGGATGAATTCATTTGTTTTTTATTTAAACTTCAAAATTTTTTGTTCGAAATATCAACTATTACACTTTTCGTTGAAGATTCGTTTTTTTTTTAAATTAATTTTTTCAACTATGTTGTTAAAAATTCATGTATTTCCCTCAAAATTCATCTTTGTTAATAGAAAATTATTCTTCTTGATTATATATTATCTGTACCGGTGCCGGATTCAACATACGAAATTTAATTAAAAAAATAAAAACTGCCACTCGACAGATATGAAGAAAGTTGTGTAAAAAATAATTTTTAGATCGCAAAAGTATTGTAAACATACATAAAAGAATCTGCCCGCTGCGCAAGCACATCCTAGTCACTCGCTGAGCGCGCAGCTTGGTGATTGTGAATTCTCTTTTGTTAAAGCTCCTTCGGCTTTAGCGAACACATTCTTATCACGCATCTCGTGCTTCACACTCGATTTTGTCCAAAGTGCACAGTTTTCTACATTAAGTTCCACTCTATTATATCAAATAAATATTTTATTTGTTTCTTCACCTTGGTTTGGGGCTGCTTAATCAGATATTGCAAAATAATTTACAATCTCCACTTTTTATGTTTACTTTAATATTTGTTCCTTATTTTGCACTAACTTTCATTCTCAGCTACCCCGAAAAATGTATCATTTCAGTACATTTATATTATTACAATTCAACATATGCATTGAAATTGAAACAGATGTGATTTCATTAGTATCTAAAAATATCTAATATTGTAGTTGATTCTGTACCAATCTTTTCTAATTATTACATTTTTCAAGTAAGAAAGATTTTTGGAAATCATTTGCAGTTTTTAAATTATTGTAATCTCTTCAAAAGTTCTAAAATCCCCAAATATCTTTTTAAAATATTCAAATTTTTCCGAAAATGTTCTTAAAGTTCTTCTTGAAAACTTTAAAAATTCTTAAGAAGCTTCTAAAGTTTTTGTTCAAAATCTTAGAAAATATACATCTTGTTTAAATTTTTTTCAATCTTTTCAAGTTTTAAATTATTTTTGAATCATTAAAAAACTTCTGACTATCTTTTAAACTTCCTCGATTTTTTTTTTAAATTTTGTAATCTTGCAAAATTGAATTTTTTTTCATTAAAATCTCTTACAGTCTCTTTCAAAATTTTAGGGAATCATATGAGTTTAAAATTTTTTTTTAATTAATTTTTGAAATGAAAAATCATTTCAAATTTTGCCAGAAATCTCAGGCAAATTTTTTTATCCTCTTGAAAACTTTCAAAATTCTTAAAAGGCTTCTGAAGTCTTTCTACAAAATCTTCAAAAACCTATATTTCGTTTTAAATATTTGAAATCTTTTAAGATTTTAAATCATTTTTTAATCTTTCCAACGCTTCTAAATATCTTTGAAGCTCACTCGATTTTTTCTTTAATTTTAATTTAATTTAATTTTAATTTGTAATAAACAGTAATTTTGAATTCAGTATTGAAATATTTATTTCACCAAGAAGATTAACATTCTACCGCAAAAGACAAAGTTTCAAAAAAATGCATAAATTATTAGACAAATAGTTGAATTTTCAACTGAAGAAGATAAAGTTCAAACAAAACATGGAATAGTTGAATTTTTAGTCAAAAAAATTAATTTACAACCACAAGAATTTCAACCAAATAGTTAAATTTTGAACCAAAAAGTTTTTTTCAGTCGCCATGCACAAACAGCAAAAATCTTGACAATTTAATAAAATCCTTATATTAGGAGAAAAATTCTGGCACCAATGTGAAGTTCACAGGATGATTCGTGAAAAAACTGATTTAAATTTTCCCGTAAATTCCAGATTTCTTCGTTTTTCTTTTTTAAGAGGCATTCATCTTGAAATTTGTAATTGAAGTAGTAAAAATTAACCGCTTGAGGAAAGTTTTGGTTTTCAAAATTATTATTCAAATATAAATGATGTATTGATATGGTATGCGTTTGGCCTGAGTAAATAATATATCACATTATAGCTCTTGAATTTTTTCAGTTTCGTCACGCACTCAAATGTTACATTTTTCTTATTCTTGAACTCTAATGATAAAATTTTAATAACAAAATAAAATAATATATTACATTGATGTGACAATTTTGTCCAGAAAACGTGCTAAATGGAATCTTATCAAAAATTCGAATCCAATTAAGATAGTCCATTAAACTAGTACGATTAACAAGGAAAATAATCTGTTAAGTTTAAATAATTGTGAGTAAATGAAAAAATTGGTCTCATTCATATTGAGTTTACTGAAATTTTCTCGCTATAATAAAGGAACTTCTGTAAATCATATACAACTTTCTCAAATCATATAAGATTTGCTGTGAAATCTGTAACAAATATTTGGAAAATGAACAGAGTTTTTTCTTAAAAAAAGGGTAATTAATGCGCGCGTGGCGCGCACAATGTTTTAGTTTCTAGTGAAATTCTATTAATTCAATCAGAGAAAAGTAAGCCACTAAAAATGATGAGAAAATTACTAATTCGATTGGTTGAAATATTCAGTAATTTAATAGTAGAAAACTATAAATTGCTTTGTTAAAGTATGTGAATATATTCACGGCTGGATAATATATTTATTGGAAAAAGATTTTGAATAGGAAACGTGACAAATAGAGAAGTTTCATAAGAGAACGCAAGTGTGAAAAGTGTACATAGGCCTTGTCATCGTCAATATTTACACACCCAATCTAGTTTACCTCACCTAAATTCGGTTACAAATGATGAGTAAGCGAGCAAAGTATAACAAATCCATTTTTTGAAAAACAAAATAGTTATGCATTGTTTTAGTATTTTGAGTACTCGACGAATATGATTATTGCCTCTCGGTTCACAAAAAAATTCTATCTTATTAAAATTGCGCTCCTAAAGTGTACATAGAGTGCAGGTGACAAAAATAGAGATTAGTCAATAAGTTCAAGTTTGCCTCAAGTTCAAGTGCCCTCAATTCAGGAAATCATGATAAAACTGCGAATGCATATTTTCCTTTCTCTCTTTTGTATTTTGCAAATGTTTGAAATTCTTGATGCTGGACATACGGAACGCAAGACCAGCCAATTGTGTCTAACTCCTGCATGTAAAGAGGCTGGTATGTATAATCTTTTGTATATATATATATATATATATATATATATAAATATATATATATATATTTTTCATAATTAAACCTACTTAGATTGCTTCCCGGAAGACGAAGATTTTTTACTCAAGCATTGAAGTATTACCAAGTGTGCATGAAAAGGACCCAGTTCATCGATTTTATTGTAGGCGTTATAAGCCTTTTTGTGAGGGGCGAAATTGACAATTTTGGATTTTTGTGCGGGATTGATACATTTAGCTTTGCTCTATCTTTTTAGTTACTCTCTAAATCCGAATGAGTAGAAATTTTACTAATTCAATTAGTAGCATTGTATCTGACTGTTGAATCAGTAATTTTGTCACTTTCTACTAAATGACACGGTAATATTTAGGCTACTAAATGAATTAGTAAGGGTATTCTACTTAATCTGCTTAGTAGTAGCAACTTCCTAATTCAATGAGTAGCAATGAATTGCTAAGGAAACATAATTTAATAATTTTTTAAATACATTCTGCTGGTTTTTGAGTTTTAATTAAGAAAGGTTAATGTTTTCTCAATACACCATCTATTTTTTTAATGCGGCCAAAATGTGAAATCGTGAAATACGGTAGAATAACAGCGTTCTGAGAAATTAAAATATTAAAATTATTATTATTGTATAAAATCTTTGATAGAAAATAAAATTAGATTTTTTATTACTAACTTTCTATGTGCTGCCTTAAAAATGTTGCTTCAAGCAGTGTAAAAGTTGAATAGTAGTCTTATATTTAAAACAATTTTGTTATTCGTACCAACAAGTGAATGTAAAATTATTTGCACTATCATTTATTGCCTCCTCTCAAGATATAATAAAAATATTGATATACATTTTTAATAAAGTTTCTGGGGTCTATCGAAAATTGAAAATTATAGTCTTTTTAAAAATAGTTCGAAATTTGCAGTTAACACGATTTTTTTAAACATAATATTGAAAGCAGACTATGTTACATGAAAGCCGACGCACCATATCATAATTAACTAACAGTTTGAGAAAAGTTTCATCTTTTGATCTCTAAGTTGCAGAAAACTCACTCAACATACATACATTAGAATCTACGTAGATGGTTAAACATTTTTTAAATTAATTTACAACTTCTAAATCGAATTTTTGGGTTACAAATTTTCATTTAATTGTTGCTACGAATAAAGAGGTTGTTTTGAAAAACATTTTAAAGTCTTTTTTCATGTTTTAAACTTACACTTTTGAGGCAGCACTTATAATCATTAGATCTAGTTTTCCTAAGGCACAAAAATTATTATTTAACCTAAATTTTAAACAGAATATAAAACTCTTTTGTCTTCAAAAAAGCCTTTTTGAACATAATTGTTAATCTGCGGATAAGTTCAAATGAAGGTATCTACATACTTTAAAGCGCGAAAATTGTAATTTAGTTTATTTAATTTTTTTAAATGAAAATTTGACTATTATATTTTTGTTTGGAAATTGATCATTTTTAGTTCAAAATTCAAATATTACTCTTCTTGCTTGAAAATTCAATAGCTTGTTTGCAATTTTTTCTCTCCCTTGACTGAAGAATCTTTTCAAGTTGAAAATTCCACTCATGTTGAAAATTATTTTTTTGTTGTTGAATTCAACTGTTTCTGATTAAAAATTATTATTTTTTTGATATCAACTACTACATTTTTCGTTCAGAATTCGTCTTTTTTGGAATACAAATTTAATCCCTGAGTTAAAAGCTAATCTCTTTTGTTAAAAATTGATTTTTTTGTTCAAGAATAATCATTTCAATGAAAAATTTATCTCTTTGGTTGAAAAGTCAGCTATTTTGTTGAAAATTCGTTTTTACTTAAACAGAAAATTAATTTTTTTCAAACTGAAAATATAATTATTCCAGTCGAATATTGCAACATTTTAGTTAAAAATTCGTTCTCTTTAGTTTAACATAATACAACATTTAAAATTTAACCATTCAATTTTAGGGTGAAAAATTATCACCTTTAGTTGAAAACTAAACTATTCCAGTAAATGGTTCATCATTTTAGTTAAAAATTCATCACTTTGACTGATCACTATTTGGTTGATAGTTTGTCTTTTTGAGTTGATATTTCTTCTATTTTCTTCAAAATACGTATTTTTTTGTAGAAAATTATTCTTTATGTTTCAAAATTAATCTTATTGTTCAAAACTTTATGTTTTTGGTGGAAAATTTAAGTATTCCAGTTAAGTATTCATCATTTTAGTTGAAATTTCATCTTTTTGATTGAAGATAAAAACTACTTGGTTAACAGTTACTCTTTTGTTAAAAATTCATCTTTTTTGTTCAAAATTCATCTATTTCAGGAAAAGATTCATTATTTTAGTTCAAAATTTTTTTTCTGGAAGATTCATTTGTTAAGTGAAAATTTAACTATTCCATTTTTGGCCGAAAACTGTTCTTTTTTAGTTCAAAATTCAACTATCAAATAAAAATTTGTTTGAATTATTATTCTAATTCATAGACTTTAGATACAAATTCAAGAAATGATTAATTATGTTTTTAGTATTATTTTATTATTTAATTATTTAATGGTGCGAATATATTTAAGAATATCTTGTAATATAATTTGTTGAAGATTTCTAAATTAAAAATATTAATTAAATCCCCAGAAACTGAACAAAAATTATAATAAATTCACGAAACTGTGGAGTTATTCCGAGTCGATTTAAAAAAAAAAAAAAAGAGAAATATTTGAATGGCTCCGTACTATAAAAAATTATACCTGAAAAAAAACTTGAGCTGTCTGGATAGAACTTGAAATTGTCAGGGAATTTTTTTTTTCAGGTATGATTTTCAGGTTTGAATATTTCATTAATGCAATTTAAAATCGAAGATAATGAAGTTTTAGGCTTACAATGCTTTTCACCAAGCAATCTTGAGCTTATTGTTGGCATAATTTTTAAAGTTTGATATTTATATGCGTATCTTTCGTTTATCGCATTATATTTTAATAGTTTTATCTAGCTAAAAGAAAAACAGTTACGACTTCGCAGTTGTTTTTGTCGTGTAAAACCTTTAAGATTATTATTATTCTAGTTTTATTTATTATTATAACATGTTTTCAATTCGGATTGAACTAACTTGTTTTTTGATTGGACCTAATCCGACTTTAATCATTTATTAATCTATTTCAATAAAATTCTCTTCGTTGAAAAAACAGTTTTTAAATTTACTTTAAACTAACCTTTGGAATAGTAACCATAGCAATACATTTACCAATTTATTCAGTAGTAGCATTACCAATTCCTTTAGTAGATATAATTACTAATTCATTTAGTCACTTATTCTTACTCATTGAATTAGTAGATTCTTACTAAGTACCAGTAAACGAATCGACACTATTTGAATTAGTAAAAAACTACTACCAATTAGTAGTTTTCTACTCATTCAGATTTGGAGAGTATGCTTATGCTCTGAAATGAACCGAAAGTTGGTTATTTTATGTATAAAGAAAAAATGTAACGCAGGCGTGAATGTTACGCATCACAGTTCAGATGAATTGATTCCGTAATCCCCATGTTGTGTATGAATAATTGAATCCCGGGACATAAACCTGATATATGAATTCAGTCCCATTTTGAAATCCCAACCACTGTCCACTTTTTGGGAAAATATTTCAGCATTACTGCAAATGTGAGAAAGAAATTTCAATACAATGTTTAGAACACTTTTGCTGACAACAGTCATACAGAATTTTATAAAGGGTCATCCACGAATTACGTAACACGTGCGTTAAATACGTTAATTTTCCACCAAATAGTTGAGTTCTCAACTCAAAAAGAGAAATGTCAAACCAAAAAAGGAAGCATTGAACTTTCGCTGAAAAAAATTTATGTTCAAATGAGAAAAAAGGAATTTTCAACATAATAGTTCAATTTCCAACCAAAGTGATGAATCTTTGCCCAAACAAATTAATTTTCAACGAAAAGTGTAATAATTGATATTTCCACCAAAAAATATTGTGTTTTCAATAAAAAAACAGTTAAATTAAAATTTTCAACCCAAAGAAGACGAGTTTTCAACAAAATAAATGAATTTTCAACTAAGGAAGATACATTTTTTATCAAAAATGGACTAGTCACATTTTCAGCTGAAAAAATCAATTTTCAAATAAAAAAGTCAATTTTCGACAATTTAAAAAAATTTTAAAACAAGTTAATGAATATTCAACGAATATGATGAATCTTGAACCAATAAAATTATTCTTAATCAAACAGTTGAATTTTCATCCCAAAAGATGAATTTTCTACAAAAAAGAGGCAAATTTTCAACAAAATACATGGAATTGCAACTAAAAAAGATAAATTTTGAACCAAGAATAGAATAGTTCATTTTTTAGGTGGAAAAATAAATTATCTACCAAAAAAACAAATTTTCAATCAAATACTTAAATTTTCAACCAAAGTAATGAATTTTCAACCAATAATAAAATAGTTAAATTTTCAGAAAAAAAAAACTTTTTGACCGAATGAAATAAATTTTAAACGAAATATTTAAATTTTCAACCGAATAAACGAATTTTTAACCAAAAAGATTAAATTTCCATGAAAAAGATCAATTTTCCACAAAAAATAGAATAGTTTAATTTTCAATTACAGAAGTGAATGTTCAACTAAAATGATGAACCTTCAACCAAAAATAAATGAATTTTTAACCGGATGATGGAATTTTTGTACCAAAAGATTAATTTTCTACCAAAAAAAAAAAAATGTTAACAAAATACATGAATTTTCGAACAAATATTTGAATTTATAAAGGAATTTTCAAAGTAATAGTTAAATTTTCTACCAAAGAAATAAATTTTGAACCAAAAAGATGAATTGCAAACCAAGAAGATTAATTTTCTTTAAACAAAAATTTATTTTCAACAAAATACTTGAATTTTCAATTAAATATTTTAATTTTCAAATAGAAAATATAAGTTTTCAACCAAACATGGAATGGTTAAATTTTCAGTTAAAAAAATTGATTTTCGACCAAGAAAAAGTCATTTTCAACAAATTAAATGAATGTTGAACTTTAAATTTTTTAAATAAAATGATGAATCATTAATAAGAGAAATTAATTTTCAACAAAGTAGTTCCACCTCAAACTAAGTAGTTGAATCGTCAACTGTAATTTGGTGATTGTGAATTCTCTGTTGTTAAAGCTCCTTTGGCTTTAACGAACACATTCTTATGTGCTTCGTACTAGATTCTGCCGAAAATACGAACTTTTACACATTATGTTCATCTCTATTATATCAAATGTATATTATATTTATGTATGTACCTCGGTCTGGGGCTGCTTATTCAAAAAAATGCAAAATATATTATTAATTAATTTTCAATATCCAGGTACCCTGAAAATTTATCATTCCAATAAATTTATATTATTAAAATTCATATTAGTATACATTGGTATTGAAACATAAGTATTTTCACTGTCTTGTTTTTATAATTTAAAAAAGTGCGCATCCTATAAAAAAAAATTTTCTTAAACATTTTATTGAAACTTGTGTCGTTTTTCCATGAATTTAATTTGTTAATTTGCAATTTGTTTATTTTCAAATAATTAGTTCCACAACTTTTGTCTTTTCATTTTTTTTGGTCTCTTGTGTCGTTTTTCCAAAAATTTAAGTTTTTAGTTTTGAATCTTATTTTTTACGATTAAAAGAAAATCTACTCGACCTATCTTAAAAATATTAATAATAAATTTGTGGATCGTTTTTGGGTGAACAACTTTTTCTGTTAATTTTTTTCCATTTCGAATGTTCATTTTTTTCATAGCGTGCCGTTAGTCCAAAAATTTAAAATGTTTACATTCTCACCAGAGAAGGTTCGTTAGCCAGCTATTTTGAATATACAAGAAGTTAGAGCATTTTGACAATTTTGAAGACCATTTTTTCCAAGGTTTGAAAATTCCGTGGATGGCTATTTGTAGTACTCGGAAAGGCAAACAATTTATCTGTACGACTTTCTTCGATAAAAATAAAATGATCAGAGTTATAGCATTTTCAAAAAAAAAAAAAAAAAACGAAAATGCACATTTTAAGCCAAATGCTCACGATACGTAAAAACGCCAAGAGAAGAAAAACGTTGCTTCTCAAAAGCCCTACAAGATTATCATAATAACTTTTTGCATTTTGTTGAAAAATCGAAAATTCAAATTTTTTGACCAACGGTTCTGGTTTTAACGACCAAAAAAAAATTTCCATTTTCCGGTCAAGCTATGCAAGATACAAAAAAACATGAGAAAAAATTGTGCACCCAAAAAGGATCTACAAATTTGATATGAATCACTTTTTGATAGGACGGGTAGTTTTTATTTTACTCGTGAAAACAACATTAAAAATAAAAATAAATTTTCGGACAAACGACACAAGTTAAACATTCTCTTGTTTCAAAGATTTATCATTTCAGTTAAACAAACGATTCCTTAGTTATAAATTCAACTATTTTGTTGAAAATTGTTTTTCTTTCTCAAAAATTAATTTTGTTATCTGAAAATTACACTACTCCATTTTTGATAAAAATTATGCTTGTTAGGTGGAACACTATTTCTTTTAATTGAAAATGCAAATATTCCAATTTTGCTGGGAATTTAGGTTTTTTGTGTGGTAGATTAACACTTTTAACTGAAAATGTAACTATTCCGTTCTTGTTGGAGAAATTTATATTTTTGTTTGAAAATTCTACTGTTTTTGGTTGAAAAGTCTGCTATTGTTTTTCATTCGAGAGTACATCTTTTTTGGTTCAAAATTGTATGATTTTGTTTAAAATTCAACTGTTTTTCGGAAAATTCGTCTTTTCACTTGAAACTTTTAAATTTTTGATGAAATTTTGTGCAACTGAAAAAAATTAATTTTTGACGAAATAGTTGCATTTTCAGTAGGAAAGATAATATTTAAAGGAAAAGGATGAAATAGAAAAAATTGCATGAAAGTAGTAATAATTTCAATTAAAAAATAAATTTCCGCCCAAAAAGATGAATTTAAAAAGTTAAAAATTTAACTGATGAGTTCTTAATTTCGTTGCAAATTCGCTTTTTAGGTGAAAATTCATATACTTTGCTAAAAAACTTGTTTCTTTTTTAGTAACAAATTATTAATTTTTTTGTTCAAAAATTCTACTGTTTGATAAAAATTAATTTTCTTAGATGAAGATTCATTATATATTTTATTTGAAAATTCGTTTTTAACTCAAAATTTAACTATTGCATTTTTGGTTGAAAATTTATCTTTTTTGCTTACAAAGAAGACATAGTTTTTGCAAATTTTCGAACAATTCTGAATTATGCAAAAAATTATTATAAATATTATTATAATATTATTATTATATTATTATTATATTATTATAATATTATTATTATATTAATTATCATAATAATCATAGTTATCGTATAATTTAAAGCGATAAGAAATAATGAAAAGATAAAAGTAGGCCATAAGAAATAATGTCACCTTCGATTCTAAAAATACGATGTTGTTTTGAAAAATGTGGTGTTTATACACGAAAATGTGTAATCCTCGCGACTAAATTGCCTTGAATTAAGACAATAGGGAACAAACGGTTTCCGTTTGAATATTTTTGTTAATAGAATAAATAAAATATTTAAATATAAAGTAATACATTAAATAAAAAATATTTTAATTAAATTGTATAAATCGAAAATTATTCTGTGTCTGCAATTTTAATTACGAAATTATTATATTTCGAATATTTTCTTTTTCTGGAGTTTTATTAATTTCATAAAATACTTATTAGTCTTATGGGACGACCAACAAATTCCGAAAAATAAAATTCCGGATCTGTTAAATTCCCGGAAAAGAAAATATTTGAAACAAAAAATTTCGGAAATTATAAAATTGCCAAAATATAAAAATTCCGAATTTGCGAATTCCCGAAAAATGAAATGAGTGACAGGAAATTTCCGAATTATAAAATGTCCGACACTGACATGTTCCCTACAATAGAAATTTCCAGAATTCAAATAATTTAAAAAAAATGTTGTTTAATTAACATTATGTACTAAAAATAAACTGATTAAATATTTTGATCGAAGAAATTTTTTATGATGCTCAATATATTTTTATAAATTATCTTCCAAATTTGAAGTAACAATATTTTTATTTAATTTCTTAATTCAAGCTTTTTTTTCAATGTGAATAGAGTTTTTTTTTAATTATTGCTCTTGTGACAAAAATCTTGTTCTTGTTTTATTCTTCTTCATTGAGAAATATTATTCAAATTGTTGCTATTTCAAATTAATAAAAAACAATTTCTTTGAAACGAATACTGGTTATTAAATGAAATTTTTTTGGATTGAAACAAATATATTACAAAACTATAGGAATCTTCGAACTAAGA
This sequence comes from Andricus curvator, assembly GCA_932195095.1. Taxonomy (NCBI): domain Eukaryota; kingdom Metazoa; phylum Arthropoda; class Insecta; order Hymenoptera; family Cynipidae; genus Andricus; species Andricus curvator. Next base: position 55,757 of record CAKNYM010045429.1, read on the forward strand.
AAAATGTGTATTTTGTAATTCAAGATCTTTATCTATCACCCGTTATAAATATTTTTAGTTTTTTCATATTTTTTGTTCATTTTATGCCGAGGCCGATAACAGTTTTAAACAATTTTTTTGTTCCATAAAATTTACTTTTTACAACTTTTACTTTCTTTGGAAAAAAAAATAATTGTTTTGCCTTTAATTGGTATTTTTGTTAAATCAAAGCAACATATCTATATCAAAACAGACCACATCGCTTCCAAAATCATGTCGTATTTAAAAAACTTTACGAGCTACAAACTAACCCAAGAATAAAATGTAGAAAATTATTTTGAGACGTTCGAGTTTATTTAATGTTGAGTATGCTTGTTTTTAGGATTATATAAATACAATTTTCCTAAATTTCTGAGTTTACAAAAATTTAGATTCTTCCTAAAATTATCTTAAAATCTTCCCGATCCTTTTGTGACAATGTTGGCATTCTTTCCAAATTTTACATTATTTTTGAAATTTTTTCAAAAATTATAAGCATTTTTTCAAAGAATTCGAATTCTTTCTAGAATTCTTAAAAAATCTTTCAACCCGAAAAAACCAGCTGTCCATAGAACAGATGAATCTCTTAATTTACGGTATGAATTTTTAACAAAATAGTTATGTTTTCAACTGAAGAGATGAATTTTGAACTAGAATGATAAATTTACGGCCGAAAAAGTTAAGTTTTAAAAAATTAGTTAAATTTTTAAACAAATAGTTGAATTTTTAACCAAACAGAAATGAATTCTATATCGTTTAAAATAAAGTAACCAAGCTTACCATATATGACCGATAAAGGACCCCGCACCAAATGTACAGAAAAAAGCCTTATGATAAAAAATTCTAAAAAAAAATTTTTCTTGTATTTTCCAACCTGCAAACTAAAAATTCGAAAGAAAAATGTCAGAAAGATGGACAGTTTTTAGACAAACACTTGTCCAAAGTTTCGATTTTTACATGTATTTTAATGGAAAAATGCTTATTTTAGCCAAATGTTTTTTTTCCTCAAAAACGCTATGATAGATTTGACTAAAACTTTTATATTTTGACGATCAGGCGTACTGAATCAAAAGATTCATACCCACGAACTAGAAAGATTAACGATTCTTTGGGTTTACAGCATGTTTTTGGGGGTGTTTTTGTACCCTAAACATCCCAGTAACATATGTAAATCATCATTTCTTAGTAAGTAAAATCAATAGAGATTTTTATTCAACTGCTACGGTATGTAACGACTTTCCAATAAGTGGAGTAAGCGTACATAGCAAGAATATGTTTTGACCTAATTTTAGGGGATGTTTTACCATCCCTTAAACAATGAGTCTGAAGTTCCTAACGCATTAATCAATAACGAAAAATAATTTTATTTTTAATTGCATGATAGCTGCTATTTTATGACAGAAAATAGTCGCGTATAACCCTAAAAACTTTTTTAAGCACTTTCAACCCCTCATCAGATATAAAACTCACCCAAGCTACCCCTAAATATTTTTAAAATTCAACAAAACCAACCTAATTCAAAAATCCGCCCAGTTTTTGCTAATAATAATTTCAATTGATGCCAAAGGGGCACACATAAAGTCTCAACCCTTCAGCACATGTAAAACTCACCCCAGCCACCCCCGAATATTTTAAAAGTTCAATAAAATCACCATAATTTCAAAGTACACCAGGATTTTTCTGAAAATGTTTTCAGTTGATGCCAAAGTGGCAAAAAAATGTTTCAAAACCTCAGCACCTATAGAACTCACCCCAGTCACCCCTAAATATTTTTAAAATTCAATACAATCATTTTCCATTAAAATACATGTAAAAATTGGAACTTTGATAAGTGCGTATCTGAAAACTGTCCTTTCTTCTTACTTTTTTTAATTTATTGAATTTTTAAAATATTTAAAAATAGTTAAATATTCAGGGGTGACTGGGGTGAGTTCTACATGTTCTGAGGGGTTGTGACATTTTTTTGCCCCATTGGCATCAACTGAAAACATTCTCAGAAAAAACCTGGCGTACTTTGGGATTAGGGTGATTGTATTGAATTTTAAAAATGTTTAGGGGTGACTGGGGTGAGTTCTATATGTGCTGAGGTTTTGAAAATTTTTTTTGCCCATTTGGCATCAACTGAAAACATTTTGAGAAAAATCCTGGTGTACTTTGAAATTAGGGTGATTGTATTGAATTTTAAAAATATTTAGGGGTTGCTGGGGTGAATTTTATATATGCTGAGGGATTGAGACACTTTTTTGTCCCTTTGGCATCAACTGAAAACGTTATCAGAAAAACCTGGCGTATTTTTGAATTAGGGTGATTTTTTATGAACTTTTAAAATATCCGGGGGTGGCTGGGGTGAGTTCTACATGTGCTGAAGGGTTGAGACTTGATGTGTGCCCCTTTGGCATCAATTGAAATTATTATCAGCAAAAACTGGGCGGATTTTTTAATTAGGTTGGTTTTGTTGAATTTTAAAAATATTTCGGGGTAGCTTGGGTGAGTTTTATATCTGATGAGGGGTTGAAAGTGCTTCAAGAAGTTTTTAGGGTTGTACGCGACTATTTTCTGTCATGAAATAGCAGCTTTTATGCATTTAAAAATAAAATTATTTTTCGTTATTGATTAATGCGTTAGGAACTTCAGACTCATTGTTTAAGGGATGGTAAAACATCCCCTAAAATTAGGTCAAAACATATTCTTGCTATGTAAGCTTACTCCACTTATTGGAAAATTGTTTCATACCGTAGCAGTTGAATAAAAATCTCTATTGATTTTAGTTACTAAGAAATGATGATTTACATATATGTTACTGGGATGATTAGAGTACAAAAATACCCCCAAAAACATGCTGTATACTCAAAGAATCGTTAATCTTTCTAGTTCGTGGGTATGAATCTTTTGATTCATCACGCCTGATCGTCAAAACATAAAAGTTTTAGTCAAATCTATCATAGCGTTTTCGAGGAAAAAAAACATTTGGCTAAAATAAGCATTTTTCCATTAAAATACATGTAAAAATCGAAACTTTGGACAAGTGTTTGTCTAAAAAATGCCCATCTTTCTGACATTTTTCTTTCGAATTTTTAGTTTGCAGGTTCGAAAATACAAGAAAAAATTTTTTTTAGAATTTTTTATCATAAGGCTTTTTTCTGTACATTTGGTGCGGGGTCCTTTCCACAAATGACCAGAAACTTCGGAAATTTCAAAAATTACCAGAAACTTCAAACAATTTCCAAATTCACCCAAAAATTCTAAAATAATCAGAAATTTCAAACATTACTGAAAATTCCCAATAATTTCCAAAAATGTCGCGCGGAATTTTATCATTCGAAAATTTTCCTCTGTTTGCAATTTTTTTCCGGAATTTTCTATTGTGCGTATTTTTCATATTCGTTAGTATCATGAACTTTAGGAAATTTTAGCAAATTATTAAATATAAGGGAATTTCAATAATAATTACAAAAATGGCAATATTTCTCTACGGTAAAATGGCAGATTGAGATATTTGTTTATAGAAATTGTTATTACAAAATTACAAAATATCTGGCACTATCGAATCCTCGACACTAAAAAATTCTTAAATTTGAACAATTAAAAAAATTTGGTTTTTAATCAATATAATTTACTTATTAAAATATAGTTATTAAATATTTTGATGAAAGAACGATATTTGTAATGTTTAATGTATTTTTTAAAATTACTTTTTATATTCAAAATAATAATCACTTTAAAAAAATGTCTCAATGCAAGTTTTTTTTTTTTTTTAATTTGTATAGTAGTTTTTTCAAGTTATTATTTTTGTAATAAAAAGGTTGTTCTTGTATTGTTATTTTGTATTGAAAAATATATTTTTTTAGTTGCTGATATTTAAAGTTCGAACAAAATTTCGAAAACGTACATTTGACATGCAAAAATTCTCATTTCAACAAAAACCCATTTCTTTAAACCAAAGACTTTTAATTTGATATAATTTGTTTGGATTTAAAAAATGTTGTTGCCTTCTCTTGAATCATTTAAAATGTACGTTAAATTCTTTTAAATTTATCGTAGATTCGTATAATTTTCATCAATTTTTTGCCATTTTTTTTTCTAAATTCACTCCAGAGTTAATGAATTCAATAAATTTTCATAATATTTTCAACTTTTTTTCCAATTCAGACCACTAATTGTGATGAAATACTTATAAAATACTCAATATTTATCAAGAAAGAAGAAATAATTCTTGTAAACAAAATAATTTTTAGCCTTTAATTCGTTTTTTTTTTAATTAAAAACTATATGAAAGTAGGTGACATCACCTCCAAAAACATGACGTTTCAAAACATTTTTTCAAAAATTCTAATCATCTTTTAAAACGGTTTAAATTTTTCCTAAAAAAGTTTAAAAAAACCTTCAGCATGGAAAAAAATTGCCTCAAAATCGTCTAGATATTTCTTAAAGAATTTAAATAATGTTTTAAAATCTTTTTAAATATTCTCATAGAATTTATTTTTCAAAAAAATCATGTTATATTTTTTCTGGAATCTTAAAAAAAATTCAGTTCTCTTGAATTCCTTCAAAATTCTTGAAAAGCATCTGCATTTTTTTAAATCTTAAAAAATCTATAAACTTCTTTATTTTTTTTTAAATGATCGGAAGTTTTCCAAAAGTAGAAATCTTCAAAGATATTTTGAAATCTTTTTAAATATTCTGTTCAAATTAATTTTTCAACATCAAAAAAATCATTCTTTCGAAAGTCATCGAAAAATAAGAATTTTTAACAAAATAGGTGAATCATCATCATTAGAATATTAATCCCAAGCAGCTTATATTTCAACCGAAAAAAATTCTACATAATTTAGTTCAGTAAACCGAGGACATCACGGAAGTTTATCAAGATTTCACTTCGAGTAATGTAAAATGAAATAGGTTAATATCTCATGTCAAGATATGAATTATTAATTGAAAATTCATTCTAATTTAATTCGTAGGCTTATAAATTTATAGTGAGTGAACAAAAATATATTTCTGTTAAAAATATATAAGATTTGAAATAAAAATTTGATTTTAATTTCATTTTTGCATTTAATATTCAACAGTATCAAGTATAAAACGCTGTAAATTACACAATTCTAAACGAAGTTTGAAACTGCATCATTTTTCAATAACAAATTTTTTAACTTAGAACCTTGAATTGTTTAGTTTTTAATGTTTCAGAATTTGCGTGGCCTGCACACTTAAGCTTTTCGAATTCAAGTGCTAAAATTTGTAATCTCTTTTATCAAAAGCTATTATTATTCTGAAGAATTTGTATGAAAAACTGTTCTATGTTTTGAAAATGATTTTTTCCTTAAGATTGTCTAATAATGTAGGTTTTAATTTTTAATTAGGGGGGCCACTGACCCGCGAAGCCGGAAAATGACCGGAAATTTTGTGTGAATGGCAAAACCAAGAAATTACTGTGAATTTATTTTTTTCTTGGAATTTTAAAAATTTGTAGGACAAAAATCTAAGCAGTTTTGAAAACATAAACAAATAAAACCTTAAAGTATTTGAATTTGCAAATTTGTCTTCAAAAAAGTTTTAGGCTGATCAACCATAAAAAGAAATAAATTAATGATTTTTTAACCTGAGTTGTTGCTCGAGTATTAAAAGTTGAACAATAAGTGATTTTATAAAACGATTCTGAATCTGTTCAAAATTAAAAGTTTGAAAACTATTTTCAATTTTTACATAATTTCTAATTAATAGATTCATAATCCAACGCTCTTATTAAATTATAAATCCGATTCAAATTTTTCTAGTCTGAAATATTCCATTTTTAACCAAATAAATTTGAAATTTTTTAATAAAAAAGAAACATTTTTTAAATATTCAATTTTGTCCACAATGCATATTCAGCAATTTTATTGATCAGGATTACTTTATTATTTGTTTCTTATTTTGCAATAAATTTTATTTCCAGTTGCCCTGAAAAATGTATCATTTCAATAAATTTATATTATCTTGTTTTTATAATTTAAAAAACCATGCGTATCCTATGAAAAACAATTTTGTTATTACACATTTTATTGCAACCTGTGTCATTTTTCCATAAATTTAATTAGTCGCATCCCAACCTAAAGTAATTCAGAAAAAATTTGCAGCCATAATTTAGGCGACAAATTTTGTTAAATAAAATATTATTGTAGCTTGTGTCGTTTTCCTAAAATGTTAATTTTTTTTTATTACATTCTTTTCTCAATGAGAAGGAATTGGTTTTATGTGAAAATTGACTTTCGCGGATTCCATCAAATGTCGACGTTTTGAGGCCGTTTAAGGTCGTCGTTGACGTTGTTGTTCGACTGTTCGTTAGCCAGCTATTTTGGATAAAAATTCAAAAAGTTAGAGCATTTTAAATATTTTTGAGACTATTTTTTCCATGATTTATAAATTCTATACAGCTATTAATAGTACTCGAAAAGTTCAACAATTTACCCTGACGACTTTTTTTCGATAAAAAGGAAATTATCAGAGTTATAGCATTTTCAAAATTAAAAAAAAAATCGAAACTGAAAATTGTATGCCAAACAACGTACGATATGAAAAAGAGTCAAGAAAAGAAAAAAGCTGCTCTCTGAAAGTCCTACAGGTCATAACAACTTTTTGAATTTTCATGAAAAATCGAAAATTCAAATTTTAATCGCACAAAAAACAATGAAAAATCAAAAATTTTATTTTGCGTTCAAACTATGCAATATACAAAAAAAGTAAGAGAATCAAAATCATGCATCCAAAAAAGATCTACAAATTTAATATCAATAAATTTTTTCTCAGACGCGTAGTTTTTGTATTATTCGTAAAAAGCAATATTTAAAATAACAAAAATTAATTTTTGGACAAAAGTCACAAGCTACGAGTAAAATTAATAGACCAAAGTTATCCACCCAAAAAAGCTACAAATTTGTAATTCATCATTTTTTAATAGGATGCGCAGTTTTTGTTTTAATCGTGAAAAATTACATTAAAAGTAAAAAAATTAAATTTTTGTGAAAAATGACGCACGGTGCGAAAAAAATTGATGAACAAAAGTTGCAAACCCACCCAGCATCTATACATTTTTTATTAATCATGTTTTGATGAAACACGTAGTTTTTATTTTAATCGTGAAAAATAAAAATAAAAAATAAAAATTTTGGACAAACGATACAAGCGATGAAAGAATTAACAGACGAAAGTTGCTCACCTAAAAAAGAGATACTAATTTGTCCTCAATAATTTTTTGATAAGACGCATAGTTTTTGTCTAAATCGTAAAAAATAACATTGATGATCAATAAATTCTATTTTTGAAAAAAAATCACTAGGTACGAAAAAAATCAATCAATAGAAGTTATCCACTCAAAAAAGATCTACAAATTTGTTATGAATTATTTTTTGATAAGATGCGTATTTTTTCTTTGAATCGTAAAAATAACATGGAAAATGAACAAATTAAATTTTAGAAAAAATGACAAATTGTTTTTAAAGGATGCTCACTCTTTTTTAATTATAAAAACAAGACAATGAAATCACGTCTGTTTCAATATCAATGCATATTCTCATTTGTAATAATATAAATTTATTGAAATGATACATTTTTCAGGGTAGCTGAGAATAAAAATTAGTACAGAATAAGGAACAAATATTTAAATAATAATGGAAAATGAAATTTATATATTATTTTGCAAAATCTGAATGAGCTGTCTCAGACCGAAGTACAGAAATAAATATAATATACATTTGATATAATAGAGTTGAACTTGACCTTGAAAAGTTCGCATTTTGGACAAAATCGAGTGTGAAACACGAGATATGTGATCAGAATGTGTTCGCTGAAGCCAAAGGAGCTTTAACGAAAAAGAATTCACAATCACCAAGTTACAGTTGTCGATGCTTAACATTTGATTTTAAAAGGTCCGTGCCCAATGTGGAGGAAGTACAAAGACCGAGCGCGTAGCACCGAGGTAACACTTAATAGAAACCTAGACAAAAAAATTCAATTGAGAAGAAAGATTTTAAAAAGTTTAGGAAAACAAATTTTCTTTTAAATTAAAAAAAATCTGCCTGCTTCGCGGGCACATTCTCATGGCGCGCTTCGCGCGCGGCTCGCTTCGCTCGCAAGTTTGAGCGCGCCTAGGGCGCGCGACTGTTGGATCTCGCGCTTCGCGCTCGATCATATATTTATCTCGCGCTTCGCGCTCGATTATGTATTCACCTCGCGCTACGCGCTCGGGCGTATTTGCATCGCGCTTTACGCTTGGCTCCTCTAGATTTTTGAACTTCGTGTTCGACTTCGATGAAAAGAAAAAGTTTGTTTGCAAATATTATAAAATTATCAAAACCTCTACATATTAAGTGATTGTTAAATTTATTTTTATTTTAGACTGAAAGGGAACTTTATTTACTCAAGGTTCTATCGACCTTAAGGAACACATTCTCATCCAGACACTCGCGCTTCGCGCTCGATATTTGATTTGAAAATCATTTGAACCTTATGATAGAAACAAAAAAGTTTGAGCGCACTTACGGCGTGCGATTTGGTAAATACACTGAGCGCGCACTTTGTGCTTCGTGTTATATGTTCTTCATATACAAATTACTAAATTTGTATTTGATTTCAAATGAAAAGTAATGATATAATTCAGGCGACAAATTTTATTAGTTAACATTTTATTTTAGCTTGTGCCGTTTATCAAAAAAGTTAATTTTTTCATTTTGAATATATTCTTACCACAAAAATTGATTACGGGTGTGTAAGTCTTTTTTGAATGCACAATTTTTGTTCATTTATATGTTTTCGTACCTTGCATTGTTTTTTCAAAAATTTGATTTTTTTACTGTCAATGTTATTTTCACGAATAAAACAAAAACCACGCATCCTATCGAAACATGAGTCACAATAAATTTGTACCTCTTCCTTGGATGAACAAATTTTGTTTCGGTCATTTTTTCGTAGCTGGTAATATTCGTCTGAAAATTTGATTTTTCTATTTTCAATGCTGTTTTTTACGAATAAAACAAAAACTACGCGTCATATCAAAAAGTGAATGATAAGAAATTTGTAGATCTTTTTTAGGTGCACAATTTTGGTAAGATAATCTTTTCTGGTATCTTGCATAGTTTTACAGCAAAATGGCTTTTTTGATTTCTCATTAATTTTTTGTGCGATCAAAATTTGAATTTTTTATTTTTCAAAAAATTCAAAAAGTTGTTATGAAAATATTATAGGGTGTTCAGGAATCACCGTTTTTCTCCTCTTGACTTTTTTTCATATCGTGCGTTTTTCGGCTTAAAATGTTAATTTTCGTTCGTTTTTTGGAATTTTGAAAATGCTATAACTCCAGTAATTTTTTTTTTATCACGAAAAGTCATAGGAATATTTTGTTCGTCATTTTGCGAACTACTAGTAACTGTACATAGAATTTTCAAATCTTCCAAAAAAGTGGTCTCAAAAATTTTCAAAATGTGCTCACTTTTTGGGTTTTCATCCAAAATAGCTGGTTAACGAACTCGTTCTCTATTTTTCGGCCATAAAAAAGTGTGCCAAAGCTCAATCAAATCTGATCATTTTTTCGAAAGTTATCGTGGCTACAGACAGACAGACAGACAGACAGACTACAGACAGACAGACACCTTCTTAAAAATCGTTTTTTCTAGCTCAGGGGGTCTCAAAACGTGGAGATTTGATGAAAACCGACTATGTCAAATTTTACATAAAACCAATACCTTCTCATTAGAATGAGAATGTAAAAAAACCATGAAAAAAATTTTAATTATTTTTTGAAGTTATTATCCATAAAAAAACTAAGTGAAGTCGTTCAAATGAAAACAACGAAACAATTGTGATCTGTATCCAAAAAATATGCAATTTCTACCAAAATAGAATTATTATCAAACCAAAAAGAAAATTTTCCATTAAAACAGTTGAATTTTCAATAAAAAAAACTTTTGAACAAAATTGTTGAATTTTCAACAAAATAATAAAATTAACTTTCACTTCAGTTTATCGAAACATTGAACTTCCCTGACTTTCTGAAATTCCAAGGTATGATAAAAAATTTGTATTTGTTCTGATTTCAAAAATGTGCATGTATTGCTTTATACTTGGATTGATTTTTTTTTAATATTTTGGGAAGGTTTTCTGCGATACTGGTTTCAGAATAATTCTACACAACTTGAAATTCCAAAACGCGACGTGTACAGATTTCATTCTGCAGAAATTTTTGTCTTTTTCCAAAATACTATCTTTGTCATGACCTTGCTTCGAAGCCTTATGTAGTTGTCGCTTTGTAAGTTTATTTGAATTTCTACAAATTTAAATATGTTTGGAAGAGAAATCAGATAAGCTTAACATCATATCACAGAACGCACTCAGGGAAATGAGCAGTGGAGAGGGAAATCCTCGTCATCCCCCCATGACTCAATTCGTACACCACTAAAAATTATACAAGAGTTGCTAGGACTCAATTCGTATGAAGCCAAACATCGGATCGTACCTATTATTTTGAACTTCCGTTTCTGGTACCGAATGGTAAAGTACGCGTGTTTGTTCTGTGCTATCTTTTTTGGTTCTGGCGACGGGCGTGGAGGTGTGATTGAGGCGAAAGGTGGTAAGGGATATTAGTATAGAGAAGGGGTTGTGTGGAAGTGTCGGGGGGGGGTTAGGAGGAAAGTTGAAAGTGCTAATTTGGAGGTTAGTTGTCGAAGATGGAAAAGTGAGAGAGAAGACAGGGGACAGCAGATCGGTAAGATAGGCCAGCATGTTTGTTGCGAGGAGCCCACTGTGGTCCGGCAGAGGGCAGCAGCAGGTAAACAACAACCCCGGGGCTGATGATCAAACTGTGACCAGCGAAACCGGGAGGGGTAAGGGTGATGCTGTAGATAATACCGATGATGGCGAGGTTCAGTATACTACGCCAAGGAACTTCGGCGGGGGGGGGGGCAGTTGACAGGAGGACTCGAGGTTGGCCGTCAAGTCGGGAACTGCTGAATATTTAGATCCAGAGCTAGTAGTTTAGGATCGAGACAACTTTTTGATAAATAGAGGCAGGGGGAGGGTTTACGGATAAAATCGATGAGGGGTATAAGACGGAAGACAGTGAAAGATCAAGGGAAGAATAGGAGTTTGAGCAGGGAGATGAGAAGTTGCGGAAAAAGTTTTAAAAAAAGTCTCCACCAGAGAGGAATAAGGCAAAAGGGAAAGTCGATCTATAGAGCCTGGAATATCGTATTAAAGGGTTTAGAGAGGAAACGAACCGAAGTCTGAATGGCATGCAAAAGCGAGGGGAGGAGGTTTGGGAGGAAATGAGGAAAGTTAGAGAGAAGTGGGAAGAATGGGATCTGATATGACGGCAAGAAAAAGATAAGGTTTGGAAGCAGTTGTAGGATATCGAGAAAAATCAAAGGATGAGTGAAAAAGAGAGAAAATCTGATATGGAGAAGTTGAGAGAAAGAGTGAGAAAGCTAGAATGTAAGTCTGAGGACATATAGAAAGGGGATGAAGGGGAAAGAGAAGGGGAGAGAATAAAAGAAGAGAATGAGAACGTTATCCTAGAAAATGTGAGGATGAAATCAAGATTGAAGGAGTTGGAAAGGAAAATGGAAGTAGAAGAGAAGACAAAACGGAGTAGTAATATAGTGATTAGAGAAATAAAAGTGGATAGTGAATCAGGAAGAGAAGAAGTGGAAAAGTTGATGGGTGAAATTGGGGCAAAAGTGCACGTGGCAGAGGTAAATGGAGTGGGAACGAAGAATGAAGGTAAATCGCGTATGTATATAGTGAGAGTGAGAACTGATGGGAAAAAAGTTGATATCTTGAGAGAGAAGAAAGCTTTGAAGGAGAGGGAAGGAAGGATAGAGGAGGACATGACGTGGAATGAATGAAGAAGAAAGTAGATGATGAAACAGAGAGCATGGAATGCAAGAGTGAAAGGGAACACGTTATGGACACGGAAAGATAGGATGTGGATAAATGGGAATGTGTGGATATGGGATGATGAGGAAGAAAAATTGGGTGAAGTGTGTAGGCAGGGTCCGTGGCCACGAGGGGAAGAAGCGGAGACTAGGGATAGAAGGGGGGTGTGAGGTAATAAAAACAGCAGATGGTGAAAGGAAAGAAGGCGGAGCGACGGGGTTCTCACAAAAGTAGGGAGGAGACGTAATCACGAAAGAAGGGAGAAAGGAAGGAAGAAAGAAGTGAGAGTAGCGTTTTGGAACGTATCAGGGCTATTGAATAAAGATGAAGAATTCTGGGAAGAGGTGAAGAAATGGGATGCAGTGATGTTGAGTGAAACCTGGGTAGATGAGAAGGATTGGAAGAGAGTGAAGAGGAAGTTAATCAAGGAATATATATGGCAGATGCAAGAGGCACAGAAAGAGAAGGTTAAGGGAAGAAAGAAAGGGGGTATGGTGTCAGGAGTGAGGAATGAATTGGTAGGAGAAAAGAGAATAGAAATGAGATTTGAGGAAACGGATGCAGTAATGACGAGAATGGTGAAGATAGGGAGAAGAAAGGTGAGGATAGTTTGCGTTTACGGGAGAAGGAGAACAGAAGAAGGTTGGAGTGTGATTAGGAAATGGGTGGCAAAAAAGGATGACGAATTGGTGTTGATAGGGGCTGATCTGAATTCTTGGACAGGGGAACAGGGAGGGAAAATATCGGATGAAGAGAGTGAGACTTTCAGGAGAAAATCGAAACAGAAATAGGTGGACCAGGAGGTTGGGACTGTGCTGGAAATTCTGGGAGAAGCAGGATGGTTCATTTGTAATGGGAACTCGGAAGGGGATAAGGAAGGTGAGATAACGTTTAGAGGAAAAGGGAAAACAGTAATAGACTACATTCTGGCCGAGGAAAGGATAAGCAGGCTGTTGGAAAGAATGAAAGTAGGGAGCGAAATAGGGTCAGAACACTTCCCGGTTATTGCCACTTTGATATGTGGGAATCGGAGAAGAGAGGAACGAGAGGTAAGGAAGAAGGAGGGGGCGACAGGAAAGAAAGCAAAGATGGGCAAATAGGGAGTCCATAAGCTAAGAGATAGTGGAGGAAATTAGGTCAAATGAGCAAGAAAGGCGGGAGAAGAGAGGATGGTGGGATGTGGAATGTATAGAGAGTAAAGAGCGTATGAAGTTATCGTTAAGGAATTGGAGAAGAGAAGAGATAGACAGAAAGGAGCATAATAAAAGAAATAGAAAACACGAGAAATTACTGGATGTGAAACGACAGAAGAAGAAGGCGAGGTACAAGGTGGAGGTAGAGAAATCAATAAAGGAAGGAAGAGAATGGGAGGTGATTAATAGAGAAAGGAGTGAATGGAAAGGAATCAATGAAGAGATAAGTATGGATGAATGGATGGTTTATTTCAAGAAATTGCTAGGAGGGGTGGATAGCAAGGTGAAGAGGGAAGGAAGAGAGATCATGGAGGGAGGTATGGAAGGTGGAAATCAGTTGCCTAGAGAGGAGGTGAATCAAGCAATTGATGAGTTGAAAAGAAACAAGGCGACAGGAAAGGATGAGATGGAGAATCAAGTGTTGAAATTTTGCGGAAGAATGGTTAGAAAAGAGATTTGGGAAGTATGTAATAGAGTATGGAGAGGGGAAGTATGGCCGGAGGAGTGCAGAACAGGTTTGATAGTTCCTTCATTAAAGAAAGGAGGGGGTAGAAAAGTGGAAGATTATAGAGGAATCACTCTCATGCCAGTAACGTATAAAATATACGCGGAGGTGCTCAGGAAGAGATTAGAAGAACAGGTAGAAGAGAAAGAAAGTATTTCACACAATCAAACAGGATTCAGGAATGGGATAAGGACAGTGGATAACATTTTCGTTCTGAATTATCTAGTCAACAGGAGTCTGGGACAGAAAAAAGGAAAACCTGGTCGCACTCTTCGTAGATTTTAAGGCAGCTTTTGACTCGGTGAATAGAAAAGTTTTGTGGAAGGCAATGAAACGAAGGGAGGTGGGCGAAGAGCTGATTGAGAGAATAAAAGAGGTTTTAACGGAGACGAAGACAAGGATGAGGATCGGGGAACAGGAAGGAGAGGAGTTCTGGACAGGGAAAAGTCTCAGACAAGAGTGCCCGCTAAGCCTGTTGTTGTTTAGCATATTGTTAGCAGACCTAGAAGAGAAAATGGAAAAGAAAGTTAAAGGGGGTATAGTTCTAGGAAATAAGAGAATATACTCGTTAGCGTACGCGAACGATGTGGTGTTTCTGGCAGAGAATGAAAGTGGAATGAACTTGCTAATAAAAGGATTCAAAGAGTATGTCAGAGAGAAAGACTTGACAATTAATGTGACGAAGACAGAGATAGCATGTTTCAGGAAGAGAAAGAATGAAGTAAAGTATGGATGAAAGATAAATGGGGAAATGGTAGAGGAATTTTGTTATTTGGATTCTGGTTTGAAGCGGGAGGTGGAAATGATCTGCAAGTGAAAAAAGGATGGGAAGTGCGAGTAAGGTGATGGTTCAAGTGTGTGGGATTGGAAAAAAAAAGATTCAAAGAGGACTAGAAGATGAGGGTATGGTTGTTTGATTCACTGGTATGGTCTGTGATGTGTTATGGAGTGGGGATTTGGGGGTGGAAGGAGTACAAAGAAGTAGAAAACATGCAAGAGACATTTCTGAGATGGGTTATGAGAGTGAGCTGGAACTGCCCAGGATATATGGTGAGAAAAAAAACAGGGAGAGAGAAATTGGTGATAATGCAGATGAAAAGGGTCTGGAATTTTTAAGAGAAACTTATGCCTGCAGGAAATATTAAATAGAGTGAGGAGAGGAAACACAAGACATTCAAGATGGGAGGAGGAGAGATGGCAAGTTATAAGGGAATGAAGAATGTGTGATGAGGGGAGGGAGTGGCAGCAAGTAGAAGGAGAAATGGTCAAGGAGCAGGAAGGGAAGAGGTGAGAAAAGATTATGGAGTCAAAATACAATAAATGGTATAGATAGGTTAAGATGGAATGCGTCCCAGAATATTGAAGGAAGCGGAAAAAGGAGTGCAGGTAGTTCAGGATAGTACGTTTCAAAATGGGAGAGGGCAAGAATGAGTGTTAATATTGGATGAGAGAAGAAATGAAAATGTTTAGGGTAGGTGGTTATGAAATGAAATCATGGGAGCACGTGTTGGAGAGATGTACAGGGGCAGAGGAAGGGTTAAAGAACGTGGTAGATAGAGTTATATGGTCACTGAGTGGTTTTGGACAAGGGAAAAGTGGATGAAGATTCTAGAAGATAATAGGGAAGGGAGAATGCATGGGGGTGGAACAAAACCAAACTCGAGACCAAAATTGATACAAGAGAAATATGTATGAGAAAATTAGTGTTGCGTAACCTACAAAAGCTTGAAGAGAAATGGTAAGAGAAAATGGAAGCCCTGGAAGGTCTCGCGCAATTGTAAGATAATATGTAAGAGTTAGTAAATAATAAGGAAGGAAAGCGATTAAAGATTAATTTAGGTTAACTTAGGCATGAGGCATAGTGGTTAAGTGAAATTGTAAAAGATGTAAAGCAAACATAGCCCTCAAACCCGTAAAAGGGAGAGTAATAAAATACAAATTGAGATTATAATTGATTCTCTAGAATTGGACCTTACAGCCTAAATTTTATTTTTAGCTTCCACAATCCTACAGAACATGGATCATAAGGTAGCGCCGTGCGATGACTTTTACAAATTTGCCTGTGGTAATTTCACAAAAACAACAAAAATTCCAAAAGATAAAATGTATGTCGATGCATCTACCTTTCTCGAAGAGAAAATTCAGCAGCAACTAAAAAGTAGCATTGAAGAACCAATTCTTCCCAATGAACCAAGATTCAGCATACTACCGAAAAACTTTTACAAGGCTTGCATGAACACGGGTGAGTGAATTTTAAAATCTAAACTTTTACACAACAAAAGATTTTCGTATGAAAAACTAATTCCTTTTCTTTCTATAGCTGCGATTGAAAAAACTGGTCTTCGTACAATATTAGGTGATTTTACAAAATTAGGTGGCTGGCCTGTCCTGAAAGGAACCTCCTGGAATGAGAAAAAATTTGATTGGAAACAGTTAGTTTATAATATGAGGAAATTAGGATATGGGACGGATTACCTTTTCCTTTTCAACGATTTCCCTGATGATGCAAACTCTTCGAAATTCGTGTTAGAAGTGCGTAATCATTTTCGAAGAGAAAAATAAAAAATTAGGATTAAATGGATTATTTTAATATAAAAAATTTCTTTCTCTAGATTGACCAACCAATCCTTTCTATTGGTCGCCCAACTTTAGTAAAAGGATTGAAGGACAAGATCGTCAGTGCCTACTACAGTTTCATGGTTGAAGTGGCATATTATTTTGGTGCAAACAGGGTTGAAGCTGAAAAAGAATTAAAGGAATCCCTTAACTTTGAAATAAAGCTTGCTAGTGTGAGTATTTTATAAATTATGATCGACCTATGAAAAATCAGGGTATACAAGCTTCTCGAAAATTTTCCTTCTCCAAGAAAATTTTTGATGCCTACAGAAAATGTACTTGACTGAAAAAAAATCCAGTTTCTCCATTCAAGTAGATTTTCTTCAGAAAGGAAACATTTTCTTGGATCACGAAAATATTGTATCGCCCGTATGAGAAACGATGTTTTCTACTGATTTAATTGTAATTTATTTTCTATGTATTAAAATATTTCAACTTATTCTAAAAGTTCTTTCAAAATGTCTGAATTTGTTACTTTACATCGTCTATTGACTTATTACAGTTTACACCTAAAACATTTAGTCGCAAATTTCTTTCTTTTGATGAGCAAATGCTCCCCTATTTTTGCCAGATTAAAAAAAAATACTGTTTATGAGGGTACCATTTGGTCTTCAAATGTTGATTGTTATGAAAATCTTTTTAAGGTGTGTATTAACATCTCTCAAGTTTGATTTTCTGATAAAGTTGAATTCAGGAAGTCAAATTCATTCCTGGAATTGAAAAAAATTTAACTACTAACTAACATATAACGTTTTTTTTTCATTATTTATCTTTCAACACATGATTTACTCGAACTTTTGAGGAAAAAAAACAATTTGTACCAATTTTGAAAGACTTCAAGAAAATACAAACTTTTTCATAAGACTCCTGAGAAAATTTCAAATAATTTTTCATTTTGAAAAATTAATTTTAAGAAAAATTAAAAATGCTTCAAAACATTAAAAATGATATCCTAAAATTTTAAAAAAGAATGTAGGAGATTTTAAAGCAATAATTTTAAATTAAGCAGGATTATAAAATTTTAGAAAAAATTTGGGTAGGTTTAAGAGATATTGAGGAGTTCTAAAAAAGTCCAAAAATAATTTTAATATCAAAAAGATTTCAAAAAATTTAGAACGTAGATTTTTTAATTTTGAAAGGGTTTTCAAAAAATGTAGGAAATATTCGAATCATGAAAAAAAAATATTTAGAGGTATTGAAGAAATTTCAAAATAATTTAAATTTTGAAAAGGTTTCTAAAAATTCAATTCAATGTGTAGACTTTTCAAGATTTTGAAATCAAATCTTGAAGATTTTTAAGGATTTTGAAAGGTTCTGAGATAATAAAAAAAATTCTCAAGGTTCCTGGGAAAATTTAAAGTGATTTTTTATGTTGAAAAATTAATATAAAGAGATTATACGAAATGATTTTGAAAGATTTCAGTAGATTTCCAAAATTTTTAAAATCGAATCTAAAAGGCTTGGGGGAAACTTTTTTAATTTTCAAAAATTTTTTGACATTTTAGAAATAAATCGATTCAGTTTAAAAGATATCTAGAAATTTGAACAGTTTTAAACAGATTAAAAATATTTTGTAACTTTGAAAGATTTCGGAAAATTTATGGAAATTAATCAATTTCGTTTAAACTTTTACAAGTCGTAAGTATATTTTGAACTGAATCCTATTCACTCTAAAATTTTGTGAACTCCTGTTGATTAAAAAAAATTTCTCAAAAGATTTCCTACATACTGTTTCGAAATATCTGAAATTTTTCAAAAATCTTTTTGAATTTTCTCAAGTATCATAGGAAAATTATTTTTAAATAAACCTAAAAATAAATAAATGAATATAATAAATAGTTATTCGAAATTTCAATGTTACAATAAAAATTATTTTCCCCTCAAATAATAGTTTGGTTGAAATTTTGACTTGACATATCTGACATCTTCAAAAATATTTTTTAATTTTCTCATGAATCTTAGGAAAATTACAGTTATATAACCTTAAAATCCAATGAAAATATAAGCTTAAAAAATGAATAGTTATTAGAAATTTTTATTTTGTATTAACAATCATTTTAATCGAAATAATGCAAGCGCGCGTAGCGCACGATTGATGATGCAGATAAATTTTAAAAATACGGTGCAACAGACTTTCCTTTACCAAGAGTTCATCGATTTTTATTTTTTTTAAATCAATTTTTTAATTGTATAAAAATAATAGCTTAAATTTTCTTAAGATAGTAGAAATTGTTCTCAGTACCTTAATTGGTTTTTAATAACGAACAAAATTTGTTTGAAAAATCGAATTTTCGGCATAAAAACATTCATACAGCGACTTCTAAATATATATAATTTTTTATATCTGGAAAAAATACCATTTTCTCACGAAATGAAAGAAATTTTCGATTCAAAGTTTTAAAAAATCTAAAAAAGAATTTCATAATACACCCTAGGGTGTTTCACAAAATCGATTATATATTTTTATTTTATTAACTTTGCTTCTTGTTAGGCTTTGGATCACTAGTTGATTAAAAAGTGTATCATTTCAGAAAAACTTAAATATTTCTGTTTTATTTGATGATCAAAATTTGGCGAGAATAATTAATTTTGTCAATCCAAATATCCTTTTTAAAAAACTGTGTGCGCTTTCAAATAGGATCCATTTATTAAAATATTTCAAAATCCTAGATCTCCATGAAAGACGAAGATAGGCGCAATATGACTGCTCTCGACAAACCAATGAAAGTGTGCCAGCTTGCAGAAAAGTTCCCGAGTATTCCTTGGAAGGAATACTTCAACTCAGTTTACTCAACTCGCAAATCCAGCAACGTAATTGGTGACCATGAACCAATAATAGTGTGCGCGCTTCCCTTTTTTGAAGAGTTTGTAAAGCTGATAAAGGATACACCAAAAAGGGTGCTGGCTAATTACCTCTTCTGGAGAGCAACTATGGATAATTCACAATATTTAACTGATAAAATTCGTAATCGCAAAATAAAGTTCACAAGTATGCAGAACGGTCAAGCTGACAGACCACCTAGATGGAAGGAATGCCTCGAAATAACTAGTCGTCAGCTTCAATTGAGTATTGGTGTTATGTATGTTAGGAAATACTTCAGTCCAGCATCCAAGAAAAGCGCAGAAGTATTAACAGTCGATATTAAACAACAGTTGCAGAAAATGATAAAAGAGGTGAGATTTTCTTATAAATTATTTCAAACTACAGTTTTAGGTTTTACCATTACCATAGTTTTACCATTACAAAGCTTTCTCTATGAGGAACCAAAAAGAATAAGTTTAAACCAAACCGTTGCATTTTGAAACAAAAATTTCATTTTCCTGCAAAAAAGATTTAATTTTCTACCAAAGAAGAAAATTTTTTAACGCAATACGTAAATTTGAAACAAAATAGTTCAATTTTTAACCAGAGAGAAGAGATCTTGAGCCAAAAATAAAAAAATTTAATTATCAGTTAAAAAAATTAATTTCTAAGAAAATAGTTAGATCATCAACTAAAACAGATTAATTTTTAACCAAACAGTTACAATCTTGAAAAAAGATTTGAATTTTCTACTAAAAGGACCAAAACAGATTCATTGTTAACCAAACAGTTGCATTTTCTAATCAAAATATATGAAATTTCTACCATAAGATATGAATTTTGAAACTAGAAATACGAATTCAAACAAAACAGTTCAATATTCAACTAAGAAAGATTTTTCAGTCAAGAAAAAAGAATCAACCAAATTGTTGAATTTTTAAGCCTGAAAGGCCAATTTTCCACCAAACAGTTAAATATTTGATCTGAAAATGTAAATTGTCAACAAGAAATTAATTTACAACCAAACAGTTTAATTTGCAACCGAAGCAGATTAATTTTATACTGAAACTTTACATTTTTGACTTGAGTGGCATCAAAACCGCTAAATAAACTGTTTTATCAACAAAAAAACTCTCCCTCAGTAGTTAAAACACTAAAAAACTACCAAATTCGTGAACTACATCTCTTAGTTGATCTTATTCTTGTTTTAGATCGACTGGATGGACGCCAGCACAAGGATGAGTGCTTTGGCTAAACTTGAAGCTATGAAAAACTTAATTGGTTATCCCGATGAATTTTTTGATGACAAGAAACTTGACAATTTCTTCAGGAAGTTGGTGATAACCCCGAATGATTTCCTTCATGCAGCTTTAAACGTATCCTTGTTCTTGGCTGATTATTCTTTCAGTCAATTGAGGACGACTGCCGAAAAATTAGATTGGAGGGATCACGGTTACGCTTCTGTAGTAAACGCTCAATATGATGTGCAGGCAAACGGCATTAGTAAGTCTCTTTTATTCATCGGTTTTTGCAAAATTGTAAAATGGTTTTTGGCCAAGGTTCCAAGAATTATAAAATTATTTTTTGAGATTTCATCTCAGAAAAAATGTTCTTTCTTCAATCTAAGTTTGGGAAATTAAGAAGTTTATTTATTAATGTAATATAAATTCTAATTTGTTAGTGGTCTTTGCTGGAACTCTACAAGGCATTTACTACAACAAGGATAATACTGAGTACCTGAACTATGCTGGGATTGGTTCTTTTACTATAGGACATGAAATCACCCATGCTTTCGATGACGTTGGTAGCCAATATGATAAAAATGGAGACCTTAAAAATTGGTGGACTCCAGACACGAGGAAAAAATTTCTTGAGAAAGCTGCTTGTATTATTAAGCAGTACGGAAATTATAAAATTGAACAAACCGGTGAAAAAGTACGTATATGTTCTCTCTAAACATGAGTCAGTGAAAAATTCACTGACTGAAATAGTTGTTAGACATTTCACTGAATAATCAGTGATTTCGGGCTTATTCACTAATCAGTTCAGTAACACCAGAGTAAAGCATGTGAAACATAACATCTAAGTTTTAAAGTAAAGCGTTCTTTTTGATCTTTTACTTGAGTAGCAAAAATAGTTCCTCAATGAAATAAATTTTTTAATTTGACAGGGGCCGGATTTTAATGTAAAGTGTGCGGGGTCCTTTGTTAGGTTCAATAGTTTTTCCAGAACTTGAGAACAATTTAACGGATTTGTAACCCACTGTCGAAGAATTTTGTAGGATATAGGACTCTTTTTAGCACATTTTAAAGAAATTTCTAGAGAACTTTGAAAAATAAATTGAATTATTTCCAATTGAAACTCGCTTTCGTTCCTTTCGTCAATATAAGTTTTTTGTATTGCATAATTTATTTTTTAGTTATAACTTCCCCTTCCCTACTGACCCTTATTTATAATCATTTCCCCTACTTGCCCTCACTCACACTCATTTCCCCTACTGCCCTTCCGATCACTTCTCCTTGTTTGTCCTAATTTCCCCTACTTTCCCTTCCATAATTTTTCCTAATTTCCCGTACTTTGTCTATTCCCCGTCCCCTACTTTCTCTTCCATTTATTACCCATTACTTCCCCTGCTCCCCTTCCCCTCATTTCTTCTCATTACTTATTTCCTTGCACTTTTCCTACCAACCCGCTGCTCATTTAACCTCACGTCTCCCACTTTCCCATCCCTTAATGCCTCTCATTTCCACTATATCCTCATCCCGCATTTCTCCTTACTTCCCATACTCTCTCTCCTCTCGTTTCCCCTCACTTTCGCTAATTTTCCTACCCTCATTTCGCCAGGCGTTCCCTACT
>CAKNYM010045429.1:78051-106885 GCA_932195095.1 Andricus curvator
GCTCTCCCCTCACTTTCACTCATTTCTCCTACTACACCTGCCCTCATTTTCCCTACTTCCTCACCTCTCATTTCCCTTTACTTCCCCTACTTTCCCATCCCTTATTTTTTCTCACTTACCCTTCTTTCCCGCCTCTTATTTTCCCTCAATTCACCTACTTGCCGCTTTCTGCCCCTCCCCTTATTTTGTCACATGTTCCCACTTGCTCTCGCTTTATTCCTACTCATTTCCCCTACTTCATCATTCGCCATTTACCTACTTCCTCAACCCTCATTTCCCTTCACTTCCCTTAATTCCCCATCCCGTATTTCCCCTCACTTACCGTATTTGCCCGCCCATAATAATTTCTTCTCACATTACCTACTTCCGCTTTGCTTTTCCTCCCCTCATTTCCCCTCGCTTTCCCTACTTCTCCATCGCTTACTTTGCGTCATTTCGCCTTCGTCCGCCTCTCTTCAATTTCCATTATTTTCCTTATTTTATTCACTTTTTCAACTTTTCTTCTCTAAATGACCTTTGCTTCTGCTACTATTCCACCTTTACTTTCTCCTACTTCATCTACTTACTCTCTCGTACTTTCCCTCCCTAAATTTCACCTCACATCCACTAATTCCCTACCCGTCATTTCCTCTCTCTTTTCCTACTTCCGCTCCCCGCAATTCGCCTTACGTCTCCTGCTCTCACTGCCACTAATTTCCCCACCTTACCATTCACTGATTTTCCCTTACTTAACCTAGTCCCTCTTCCCTTATTTCTCCTCACTTCCCCTCCTCAATTTCCTCTCACTTCCCCTCATTTTCCCTAATTCTCCTCTTCTTATTTCCCCTTACTTTCCATCCTTAGAAAAAAGTACGAGAGACGGACACCCGAACGAAATGATAAGAGTTTCTGCGCATTTGCCTGAAGTTTGCAAAGTTTGTAAACAAAACTATAAAATTTCTTCTACTCATTATTTGCAGCTGCTGTCAGGTAAAGAAAAATTATTGTAATCGCAACAATCCCTCACAGCCGACTAAGGTTCGCCTACCCACGCACTAAAAAAAATATACGGAAAATTAAAAACCGAAAATTTTGTTTTCATTCATAAACGTTGCAAACTTCAGTTACGTTTTTGCGCGGGGCTATGAAACCCGAAAAATTAATTATTTTGTACAAATAATATGATGTGTCAATAAATTGAAATAAAAAATATTTACAAATTTTCAGTTGAATGGTGCCCTAACGCAAGGGGAAAACATTGCCGACAACGGAGGCGTGAAAATATCGTACCTAGCTTATCAAGATTGGGTGAAACAACACGGTACCGAACCCAGATTGCCTGGATTAGACTATTCCCCGCTACAGCTTTATTGGATCTATTCAGCTTCGCAATGGTGTTCAAAATATACACCAGAGTTCATGAAAATGGTCACTGCGTCAGATCCTCATAGTCCAGCAGAATTCAGAGTCATAGGTACATTTTCTAACAGGCCAGAATTCGCTAAAGACTTTAATTGTCCAGTGGGTTCCAAAATGAATCCAGTTAAGAAGTGTTCCGTATGGTAAAACTAAAAAAAAAGCTATAAAATGTTGAAATCGCATGATCTAACTGAAGTCCGCTATACTATACACGGGTTTTACTGCGATTTTCCATGTGTTCTACAAATAATAAATATTGTGGGTGAATACTAGTACACATATTTATGGAAGACGGGCGCAACCGCTAGAATGTAGAATCAGTAGAGTCATTTTTGTATCATTTCCTGAATGTAATTCAATGTTTCAGTGAATACCGAGTTCATCAATTTGATCTCAAAATTGAATCAAAATTATATGAAACCCTTTTTTTTGGAAAGTAAACTATTTAAATCTATAGAAACTGCTTTAGAGAGAAAAATAATCAATTTTAAAAGTTATACATTCGATTTTTTTGCATTTTGATTGTTTTGACTGAAAATTTAACAATTCCAGTTGACGATTTATCACTCAGAGTTGTACATTATTTTAGGCTTAAAAAGTCGACTATTATATTTTTGTTTAAGAATTAATGTTTTTCAGTTAAAAATTTTATTATTTGTTAGACAATTAAATTAGTTTGTTGAAAACTCGTCTTGATGTGTTCAAAAATTAACTAGTTGGTTAAAAATTATCTTTTTTTAAATTTCATATTTCAGTATTCAACTGTTTTGTAGAAACTTTGCCATTTTGGTTTGAAAATTCAACAATTTGGTTCTGTTTTTTCTCTCTCTTGACTAAAAACATTTTCTTAGCTCTCTTAAACTGAACCAGTGAAATTGTCACTGGTTGAATCAGTATTTTGAATTATCACTGGTGAAACAGTGATTTTTCCACTTTTACTGGACGAACCAGTAAGAGATTCAACTAAAATAGCGCTACTGATTCTACCAGTTACGCCAAATGATAGATTGAACCAGTGATATAGCGCTCCACGCGGGCAAGACATGAACCTCCAGTCGTCTGGTACGCGCGCGTCGTCGGTCAGGTCTTTGGCATTTCTCGAGTGAAAACGAATCTTATTGTGTACAAGTGTTTGTTTTATAAATATTTGGTGCCTGTCTGCAAGGAGCAGGGGATATAATATCTTTCGGTTGATAGTGGGAGGTCCCTCGCCATGAGTTTGACTTTGAGCAACGCGACACGTTAACATAACGACGGGTCTTTCCACAATCAGGCGCAACATATTATATCCCGTTATATTGCAGCCCGGCCTTCATTTATTGTTGTGAGGATAAAGTGAGATTTCTAAAATTTAATTTTACAACTCTTACCACAAAAGTGCGATGAATGATAAGTGCCATACATAAACAGCTGACAGGCGACAAGGCGTACGACCAGGTGACTACTGGTACTGAGAAACCAGTGAACATCACCGATTAAACCAGTGTCGGATCTTCACTGAATGAACCAGTGAATGCTCACTGATTGTCAGTGACACACTTCTGGCTATTTCAACCAGTGAGATTTCACTGGAAATCAGTGAGATTTCACTGGTTCATTTTAAGAGAGAGTTGAAAATGCAACTCTCTTGTTCAAAATTTCTCTTTTTGGTTCGAAAATTCATCTCTTCTAGTAGAAATTTTCACTTTTTTATGGGCAACAGTTCGGTTAAAAATTAATCTGTTTCGGTTGAGCATTTAATCATTCGATGGAAATTTTTTGTATTTGGTTTAACTCCTTTGTTAAAACTTAATTTGTTTGGTTTCAAATTTAATCATTTTGTTGATTTTTTTTTGCTGAAAAATAATTTTTTCAGGTGAAAATTGAACTATGCCATTTTTTATTTGAAATTTATTTTTTTGATTGAAAATCTTCAGGGCTTAAAATTAATCTTTTTGATTGAAAATGGTTTGTTGGTTGAAAGATGGACTGGTTTCTTTAAAATTCGTCTTTTTGGTTGAACTGCTTTGTTTTTTATTTAAACTGCAAATATTTTTTGGTCGGAATATCAACTATTACACTCGTCGTTCATGATTCGTTTTTTTAAATCCATTTTTTCAACTATGTTGTTAAAAATACATGTATTTTCCTCAAAATTCGTGTTTGTTAATAGAAAATTATTTTTCTTGATTCTTGGGTGCGACTTTTGGTTCTCGCGCTTCGCGCTCGATAATGTGTTTACTCATTTACTCATTACGTATCTCGTGCTTCGCACTCGATTTTTCGTTCTCAGCTACCCTGAAAAATGTATCATTTCAATAAATTTATAGTATTACAATTCATAATACGCATTGGTATTGAAACATACGTATTTTTATTATCTTCTTTATGATTACCAAAAAGTGCGCATACTATAAGAATAAATAAAAAAAAGAACTTTGTTATTAAAAATTTTATGGCAAACTATGCGTCCTATCAAAAATTTGTCTCTGAAAATTTGTAGATCTTTTCTGAATGTATGATTTTTGTCAAATCACCTTTTTTCGTATCTTGTATAATTTGACCGAAAAATGGAATTTTTGATTTTTCATTATTTGTTGTGCGGTCAAAATTTGAATTTTTGATTTTCCAAGAAAATTCGAGAAGTTGTTATGATGATGTTGTAGGATTTTCAAAATTCAACGTTTTTCTTCATCTGACATTTTTTCATATCGTGAGTTGTTTGGCATAAAATGTTAATTTTCGTTTGTTTTTTGGAATTTTTAAAATGCTATAACTCTGGTAATTTTTTTTTATCAATAAAAGTCATGAGGATAAATTGTTCAGCTTTTCGAGTACCTCACATAAAATTTTTAAATATGAAAAAAGTGGTCTCAAAAATTTTGAAAATGCGTTCACTTTATGAATTTTTATCCAAAATGGCTGACTAACGAACTTGACCTTCATTTTAGGACACTTGAAAAGTATACCAGAGTCCAATCCAATATGTCGAATCGTTCGAAAGTGATCGTGATACAGACGAAAAATATACACGCAGACAAAAAAAAGGGGGGGGGGTCAAATTTTACACAAATCTAATACCTTCTCTGATGAGAATGTAAAAATAAAAACTACCACTCTACAGATATGAAGAAAGTTATGTAAAAAATAATTTTCAATCCGCGCTCGGCTCGCTCAACTCGCAAGTTTGGATGCGCATAGGGCGCGCGTCTGTTGAATTTCGTGCTTCGCGCTCGATAATGTATTTGCCTCGCTCTATGCGTTCGGTCTTTGTACTTCCTCCACACTTGTGCACAGACCTTTTAAAATTAAAGGTCATGCATCGACAACTTTTACTTGGTGATTGTGAATATCAAATTAATATTTTGTTTGTTTCTGTACCTTGGTTTGAGACTGCTTAATCAGATATTGCAAAATAATGTACAAATTCCATTTTTCATGTTTACTTTAATATTTGTTGCTTATTTTGCACTAATTTTTATTTCCAGCTGCCCTGAATAATGTATATAATTTCAATAAATTTATATTACTACAATTCAAAATATGCATTGATATTGTAAAAGATGTGATTTCATTGTCTTGTTTCCATAATTGAAAAAGAGTGAGCATCCTATAAAAAACAATTTTGTCGTTTTTTCAAAAATTTTATTTGTTCATTTTCAGTGTCATTTTTTACGATTTGAATTATAAATACACATCCTGTGAAGAATTAATTAATAAGAAATTTTTAGATCTTTTTTGGGTGAAGAAATTTTGTTTCTTAATTTTTTCCATACCTTGATTTGTTTTTCCATAAATTTCATTTTTTCATTCTTAATGTTAATTTTTACGAATAAAACAAAAATTACGCGTTCTATAAACAAATAATCCAGAATAAATTTGTAGCTCTTTTTCAGATGAACAACATTTGTGTATTCATTTTTTTCTTAGCTTGTGTCCTTTGTCCAAAACTTTACTTTTTTATTATAATTTTATTTTTTACAATTAAAAGAAAAACTACGCATCCTATCAAAAAATGACTTGTAACCAATTTGGAAATTTGATTTTTCGAGTTTTCAAGAAAATTAAAAAAGTAATGATAATCTTGTAAGGCTTTCACAAAGCAACGTTTTCCTTCTCTTGATTTTTTTTTCATCTCGTGTGTTGCACAGTGGAAGGTATTGGAAACTTACTGTTCATAATCCACTGAATGAACCAGTGAATTCTCACTGATTGTCAGTGAAACACTTCTGGCTGTTTCAACCAGTGAGATTTCACTAGAAATCAGTGAGATTTCACTGGTTCCTTTTGAGAGAGTAGATCCTTTGAAAGTTAATTGATTCACTTTTGGAATAATGTTGTCTATCGTTTCTATCATATACGATTTTTCTAAAAATGTACATTTGGTGAAAAAAGGTTTTGAATTGAAACTTCGTTGGTTACGGTACAGCATTTTTTCCACGAGGAATGAAACCAATGAATCGTCACGTTACGCGTCACACTCCAGCAAGGTAGCGGACTGAGCGCGCATATTCATGAAATTCAAGGAATTCAAAGAATTCATGAAATTCGCGGCATGTGAAGAAAATAATATGTGACGTAAAAAGAAGAAACCAACGCTCTCACGCATTTGATCTGTTTTTCCTGCTAGTGCTTTCAGGCCTCATTCGATTTTGTTTAATATGTCGTAATAAAACAGCAAAATAACACATAACATGATTATTATTCTGAATTAGAGATATATTTCGAAAAGAAAATTGCAAGTAGTAATCGACTTTCAAAAGAAGCGACTGAAAGTAAGAGAGTGACTCGTTGGCTTTGAATAAGCATTGAAAACGATATGGTTTCACATTTTTAATGTTTAAATTTAAACGATTAGAAAAGTGCAGTCAGAAAAGTCTTGCTAATTTTTTGCGTATTTCATTCAATTATTTTCTAAAAGATAATTCCTATTCAAGTCACCTGTTTTCCAGTAACCAATATGCACTAGGAAAAAATCGCCATGGCCTGTCCATCTGCAAACTTGTTTAGCCTAGAAATACACTAGGAAAAAAATCTATAACAACCAGGAGTCAAAATTAGGATTACCGGAAATGTCCAAAATTTGGAATTTAGTATGTAATAAAGTTATTGTTGCTTTTTAACTAGTGTATTTCTGTGCTAAAAACTCCACACATAGTCGGAAAAATGTTTAAACCACAAGTTATAAAGATAATTTCATTCTATACCAAAATCAGAATTTTTAAAATTAGCTGGATTCCCAGTTTCGATTCCTAGGTCTTGGCGATTTTTTTTCTAGTGCATTTTTGTCACTGCAAAGGTTTTTACATACGCGAAAAAATTCTTCTGCTATTTAAAAAGGAGCTAACAATTTTTACTGAAAACTGGGGTTAACTAAACATGATAGCAAATAATTGATAAATGTACGCAAAAATTGCGAAGACGTTTTCGACCTTCAGGTATGTAAAAAAATTGAAACACAGGGAAATCTAAGAACTCTGATAACAAACAATTTTTTTAACACTTTCTTTGAGCGTGGATAACCAGGCTTCATGTCTATCGATTCTAAATTATTTATACATTTTGAGGATCCTAATACGCTACTTTTTCGCACTTTAGCGAAATCGCGCTATAATATCCGCGTAATAATGGTATAATAGTGCGTAAAAATAAATTTGTGGAAAAGCGATTCAATCTCAGGTTTCAAATCTAGCCGCGGATGACCTCACGCAGCAGACGGGAAAGTTAAAGATGAAGGTTTCACCTCTGGATACATTCTTAGAGCTACCAATGTTTCTAGAATGTTATGAGGAACAGCCTTTTGCATCCCGTTCGCAATGAAATAAGCCTGACGCTGCCAAGCCGGAATCTTGTTGAGTTGGCTAAGAAATGAAGCTTTCATACCTCCAAGACAGCCGATTATGAGAACTACAAGATGGACTTTGAAGCATTGGTAGAGCCTGCTCAGCTCGAAAAAAAGTGCTTGATATTTCGCTCGTTTTCCTTCCTCCTTTGCCGTGATATTACCATCGGCTGGTGCCGAGAATTCAATCACGTAAATGATCTTGGTCTTCAGATCTTGGAGGACAATATCAGGCTTCGTAGCACTGATACGTTGAGTCGTGGAGAATGAGAAATTCCAGTAGATCTTACAATGATCATTCTTCACAACGGACTCGAGTTCCCCCTGGGCGTATGGCAAGACGAGCAATAGATTTTTTTAGACCGGCATTGTGTCTCTCTATGTACCCGTAGCGTGCATATTTTGAGCATCCACTGATAATTCGGAAGCCCAAATTTTTCTGAGAATTTGGCAATACCTTTTTCCAAGGGCCGTTTTTAACACACGCACATTCTGGGTTTCTGCTTGCGGTATTCCAAGATATGTATATGTTTCTTCATTACCAAGATGTTGAATGGTAGTTCCGCCTATGAGCTGAACACCCTGATCGTCACGCGATGATGTAGTTTCAAGTCTTCCTTGGTGTAGGTGGACGCAGGCACACTTGTTCAGTCCGAAGCTCATGCCAATCGCTTTAGAGTACCTATATACCGCCTCCACAAGGATGTTGAAGGTCCTCTTTCGAGGATGCAAAGAGTGTAAGGTCGTCCATGTATAAAAGGTGGATGACCTTATGTTCTCTTCTGTTCGGCGGGCCACATAGGTATCCAGAGCTTTTGCCTCGGAGCACAATAGATAGAGGCAAGAGGGAGATGCAGAAAAGTATCGGACTTAGAGAGTCTCCTTGGAAGACTCCCCTCTTATATGTGATATAGCTTGTAGTCACTTGTCTTTTGTCACATGTTATGACAAATCTTGGTCGCCACAAAAGCATAAGCTCTTTTCTGCGTCTCACTATTTTTGGATGCACCTCCAGGCACACAAGGAGCTTAATAAGTAGCTCATGGTTCGTGTTATCGAATGCCTTAGGGTAGTCAAACCAAGCCATGGACAGATGGCGTCAATACCTGATCGAGTCCCGGGCAATACACCTGTCTATTAACAGGTTCTCCCTGCAACCTGCCAGCCCTCTCTTGCATCCACGTTGTTCAACTATTGCACTCCATACCGGCTCGATAGATGTTAATATCTTCTCTTTGTAGATGCCAGTGAATAGCCTGTATCTGGTGTTTAAACAAGCTATGGGCCTGTAGTTCTTTGGACTTGACGAATCTCCGGTTTCAGGGATCAATACCGTGCGCCCTTCCACTAGCCACTGCGGGATGGGCTGTTCTCTGTTCGAGAAAGTAGTAAATATACGAGCTAGATATTCGTGCGTAGAAGTGAACTTCTTTCACCAAAATTTGTTGATTTTATCTGGCCCTGGCGCTGAAAAGTTTTTAGTTCTAGCGTTAACTTTCTTCACTTTTTCAGCAGTAATTAGTGGACGCTCTTCCTCTGGACCTTGTAACCTTTGCCTTTGGTAAAAGTTACGAAAGAGTGATATATCTAAAACGTCTTCATTTAGCTGATAAGAATCTTCATATACTTGCGCCAGAAGACTTGAATCTCTTCTCGACTGGGCGGATTTTTAACGCCACCTGACGTTTTATTGAACAATCGGGAAGGATGAGTAGAAAAGGTAGAATTTTTCTGAATCCACATTACTCGCCGCTCAAGGCGGTGTTTCGTTGTTGAAAGAGATCTTATTGTTTGCCTCCAGTGCTGCTTGATGTTCAACTGTTTACAC
Organism: Andricus curvator; assembly: GCA_932195095.1. NCBI lineage: Eukaryota > Metazoa > Arthropoda > Insecta > Hymenoptera > Cynipidae > Andricus > Andricus curvator. The sequence goes on from CAKNYM010045429.1 coordinate 87,099, forward strand.
TTGTTCAGCGTGTGATTCGCTTTCCTTAAGTTTCGAGCAAGTGCTCTAACTTTTGCAATGAATTTTTTATTTGATATTATGTAGCTAGTCACGCACTGAATATTTGATGCATGCCGTCTCGCCGTTTCGATTTTAAACTGAAGCTGTGCAATACGCTCGCGAGTCTTACTCAGGCGTACTGAAGTATCGTTTCGTCTATTGTCGCTAAGCAGAGAGACCGCCTTCTCGTAAACTGCACAGTTCAGATTCCAGAGATTAACATCTTCGGGGCGCAAATCGGGGAGACCAGTATTAGCTCCAGCTAATTTATCCATCCTGCGAAAGACTTTTTGGTGGATAGATCTCCTACTTCTCATGTTGGCGTAATCGGCTATCTGCAAAGGTGGTCTTGCTGGAACGGGTAGTATGTTCGCTGAATGATGTTGCTCTTCTTCTTGCTGATAAACAGCTTCATATCCGTGTTTTCATAAAAAGGATACCTGATCTCTTAAATACTGAAGCGTTTTATGAGCATATTCGGGGTGCATATTGACCCAACGGTCATGTTACCTCTGCATGAATCCTCTTCGCGCCGATAAGCATCTTTGCCAACAGGTAGGGATGCCCCTTCTGAGTTGGTCAGACCATTTCAATCGATGTTCTCGCGTTTGTCCGGGGGCATTGCCTGGTCGTCGCCTTGGTTCGACCCTATTGCCACTCCCAACTGAACCATGGCCTACATCCGAGAGAGGCCTATTTTGGGTGGCACTGCGCGATACTGGTGACGTAACCGCATAATTCATTGCATTGGGGAGTTAGCCCAATGCAACGTGGCTGACTTCAACAGCCGGAGCTCTCGACCGATGGGGTCGCCGCATATCATTATTATTATTTTTATTGGTTTCGGTTAGTTATAAGCTTTGGATGGAAAGCGAAAGACATCCTCAATATCCCCCTTTAGTGGTTTAAAGTCAATCAAAACCTCAATTTTCTCTACAATACTTGTGAGATCTTCGTGAGCAAACATTGGAAGATCCGTAAAAAGTACCTCTCTGTCCCTGATCGCATCTTCCAAGCGGGTAAACCTTTCTCCATGTAGAACTTTAAGGTCTTCAATGGCTGGTTCCTGAGTGGAATTATCTTCGTCTGGCTGCTTTTGTGAAGCTTCATCTTTGAAGATTCTGGAACACACCGACTCAATTTTGCTCAGAAGGTTATCGTTTTGAACGGTGATAGATTGAAGCTAAGGCGAAACAGAAGCCGAATCAGCACTTTGCAGTTTCAAGGTTTCACTTATTCTCGCTCCAGTTGCTTCCACTTCATCGAGGCGGTCGCAGATTATATTCAGATTGGTTAAGATCATCGAGGAAACATGATCAGGGTCAGCACGAGGTTGGCTCCTGAAGCTTGTAGTAGCAGGTTGTTGATGAGGGATTTGTTCTGTTGGATTCTTTTGGGCGGGCTGCGTGGGGACGTATCCTCCTTCGTTAAACTCAAGAGAAAATTGTGACTGCTAAGTAAAGTATCCTCCGAAAGAGCACTGCGGTTGGAAGTTCCTAGACAGTGAGAGGCGGGGGCCACAGCGTCAAGAATAACATCGGTCATCAAGAAAGAAGAGACTTTCGAATCCACATCAGCAAAGCTGAAGCTGGCGTAGCAATGCAGGATTGACAGAAGATGGCAATTAATTGTATTCTTCCCCCAAATGTATTGCAGTTGGGGTTTAGGCTAAATTCCTTAAGGTCAGTATTAAGAATTTTAACGAGAAATAGCATTCACGTCCCTAAATACCTCATTGGGCTATTGTTCTTTTCGCGTAGGCAAACCGATCTACTCCCGTGCAAAGTGCAATAGTGTAGCCGTATACCGGCTCTCCTGCCGCTACGTTTTTGGCAGAGTGGAAAGCTGATCCAATAGAAGTGAACAGTGACATCAGCGGTAAACACAAGCAACACTCACCAAACTTTAGAAGGCAAATTATGAATGACGATAGAAAAACTTTACTCCACCGCTTGAACACCTTATCAGAAAGTAGACGCCTACTTCAACACCACCAAAGCACCAATAAAATAATAAATTTAGCCACCGAAAAAATAAAAAACACAGGAGCCGACAAAACAGTTAAACCGCACAGATCACCACCTAGCGGTATTCACTCTTATGTAATGATTTTGTTTTGCACCTAGTTTCAATACTGAAATATAATCTTTATTCTTTTAAGGTAATAATCAATCAGGAAAAGACCAAAAAATATTCCCGATGTTTTTCTATGCATAGACTAAAAGATTTTTGATAGAAAATCTATAAAAAGTTCGGAAATTTTATTAGCTACTTCGTCAGCATCCAATGGTATTATCAAAATGATAACAGTTGAGCACGGGGATAGTTAAAATCGATAAGGTGATTTTCTAAGAAGAAAACAAAATTTGACTGTCTTAATTTTGCTTTTATTGACACGAAACATTTTAGGGCTAATTTTTGGTATTGAAATAAAACTAGAAAAATCAGTGTCGAGTAATTAATATTTCGCGGTTCTAAAAAAAGATCAGTGGTGGGATCCCAGAGTCATTTGTACTACCCGAGGGGTTTTTTTAAGGTACTTTAGAACATTTCAATGTACTTCAAGATAATTCACATACTTCAAGATACTTTAAATACTTCAAGATACTTCATGATAGTTCAAGATACTTCATGATATTTTAACGTACTTCAGAATATTTCAATGTACTTCAGGATATTTCACATACTTCAGGATACTTCACATACTTCACATACATCATATACAACTTTCTAACATCATATAAGATTTGCTGTAAAATCTGTAACAAAATTTTGGAAAGTGAACAAAGTTTGTTCCTAAACAAAGGGGTAATTAGTGCGCGCGTAGCGCGCACAATTTTCTAGTTACTAGTAAAATTCTACTAATTGAATCAGAGAAAAGTAGGCCACTCAAAATTATTAGAATATGACTAATTGAATTAATTGAAATATTTAGTACTTTGACAGTAGAAAATTACAAATTGCTTTGTCAAAATATGTAAATCTATTTACGGCTGCAGAATATATTTATTAGAAAAAGGTTCTAGTAATAGGAAACGTTACAAATAGAAAAGTTTGATAAGAATACGCAAGAGTGAAACGTGTTCATATGCAGACCTCGTCATCTCAGCCAACATACCGTATTTACAAGTTATATATATTGCTCCAAGCTGGAAAAACATTAATCATTTACAGACCTAATCTAATTTACCTTACTTAAATTCGATTAAAAATGGTTAAGCGAGCAAATCATAATAAATCCATTTTTTGTGAAAACGAAATAGTTATGCATGGTTTGAGTATTTTCAGTACTCGAGGAATACGATTATTGACTCTTGGTTCACAGAAAAAATTCTATCCTATTAAAATTGCGCTTCAAGAATGTCGTGACGTTTAAAATATACCCATTAAAATTAATTTATTTTGTACTAGAGTATTCAATATGCCACATAAACTTTTTAAATCCAAGCTAATAGATTCAATAATTTGATAATAGTGGATAAACAGTTAGATATATATACCATTAAACCATTTCCCTTTCAGGGTAGGCGTGACACTACCCGATTCGGGTAGTGTTTCTAGGTTTTTCTTGTAGTTATAAATAACTACAAGTGTGGGCTCACCACACCCACGACGTGCCAACAGCACTCATGTCAGTATTCTTGAATGGTCACCCATCCAAGTACTAACCGCGTCCAACGCTGCTTAACTTCAGCGATCTGACGAGAACTGGGTTTTTCAGATAATTTTCTTTATATGATCCTATTTGAATTTTTTTTTCTACCTCTGGCGTTTTTGAAATAGAGCATTTGTCTAATTATTGAGCAATTATCTCGAATGTATTCATCAAATTTTGTCCGCTTACTCCTCAAATAATCCCTTTTTTAAATAAATGTTATGTCGAATACAAAAAAGGCATGTATTTTAATTTTACCTCTGTAGTTTATTTTTCAAAACTATGCAATTATTATTATTGTCAGAAGTCTGTATATCGTACAACGTGACATTTAAGTTGACCATATTTAATGAAGGTCAATTATTCCCCAACTCATCTTTTTTTTTAGGTTGTGTACACAAAGCTTTGTACATAAAGTGCAGCTGACGAAAATAGAGATTAGTCGATAAATTCAAGTTGAGGGAACTCCTCACTTCAGAAAAACATGACAAAATTGCGAATTCCTATTTCCTTTTTTCTCCTTTGTATTTTGCACGAGTGTGAAATTCTTGATGCTGGACATACGGAACGCAAGATCAGCCAATTGTGTCTAACTCCTGCATGTAAAGAGGCTGGTATGTATAATCTTTTGTATATATATTTTTTCTCATAATCAAGCCTACTTAGATTGTTTCTCAAAATACGGAGATTTTTTACTCAAGCATTGCAATATTACGAAGTGTACATGAAAAAGACCCAGTTCATCGATTTAATTTTAGGCATTATAAGCCTTTTTGTGATTGTCGAAATTGACACTTTGGGTTTTTGTGCAGGATTGATACATTTAGCTTTGCTCTATCTTTTTAGACTATTTTTATGTTCTAAAATGAAACGGAAGTTGGTTATTTTACTTATAAAGAACAAATTTAACGCAGGCGTGAATGTTACGCATCACAGTTCAGATGACATAAACCTGATATATGAATTCAGTCCCATTTTGAAACCCCAACCACTGTCCACTTTTTGGGACAATATTTCAGGGTTACTGCAAAATTCCAAATTCGAAATTTCCTGACGTTTTCCTGACCAATTTTGCATTATCCCTGACGATTCTAAATTACTTAAAACGTGCGTAAAATACGTTAATTTTCAACCAAATAGTTGAGTTCTCGACTCAAAAAGAGAAATGTTAAACCAAAAAAGGAAGAATTAAACTTTGGCTAAAAACAATTATTGTTCAAAACAAAGTAATAAATATTTAACGAATATGATGAATCTTGAATAAATAAAATTTATTTTTAGCCAAACAGTTCAATTTTCAACCTAAAAGATGAATTTTCTACGAAAAATAGACAAATTTTTAACGAAAAATAGAATATTTCAATTTTTGGTTGGAAAAATAAAGTTTCCACCACAAAAACAAAATTTCAACAAAATAGTGAATTTTCAAACAAAGAAATTAATTTTTAACCAATGATAAAATAGTTAAATTTTCAGAAAGAATAAATTAATGTTTAAGCAAATGAAATAAATTTTAAACAAAATATTTCAATTTTCAACCGAACAAACGAATTTTTAACCAAAAAGATTAAATTTCTATGAAAAAGATCAATTTTCCACAAAAAAAAATAGAATAGTTCAATTTTCAGTTAAAGAAGTGAATGCTCAACTAAAATGATGTACCTTTAACCAAAAATAAATGAATTTTCAACCGGGTGATGGAATTTGCAACCCCAAAGAATAATTTTCTACCAAAAAAGGATAAATTTTAAACAAAATACATGAATTTTCAACTAAAAAAGATATATTTTCAACCAAAAATAAAATACTTACATTTTCAGTTAAAAAAATAAATTTTCAACTGAAAAAAAAAAACAAATTTCCAACAAAATAGTTGAACCATTGACCAAAAAAATAGTTTTTCAACCAAGAGGAATAATTTTCTACAAAAAAAAAATTAATTTTTAACAAAATACATGAATTTTTGAACAAATGTTAGAATTTATAAAGGAATTTTCAAAGTAATAGCTAACTTTTCCACCAAAGAAATAAATTTGGAACCAAACAGAAAAATTTTAAACTAAGAAGATGAATTTTCTATAAAAAAAGATTTATTTTCAACAAAATACAGGAATTTTCAACTAAATATTTGAATTTTCAAATAGAAAAGATATGTTTTCAACCAAACATTAGATGGTCAAATTTTCAGTTGAAAAAATTAATTTTCGAACAAAAAAAAAATCATTTTTAACATAGTAAATAAATATTGAACATAACAATGTTTTAACGAAACTGATGAATCATCAGCAAAAAAAATTAATTTCTAACAAATTAGTTCCACTTTAAACTAAGTAGTTGAATTGCCAACTAAAAAATCTGCCCGCTGACTGTGGTTCTCGCGCTTCGCGCTCAATAATGTATTTACCTCGCGCTACGCGCTCAGTCTTTATATTTCCCCCACATTTGTGCACAGGCCTTTTAACATTGAAGGTCACAGCATCGGCAACTGTAATTGGGTGATTGTGAATTCTCGTTCGTTAAAGCTCCTTTGGCTTTATCGAACACATTCTTATATGCTTCGCACTAGATTGTGCCGAAAATGCGAACTTTTATACAATATGTTCTTCTCTATTATATCAAATGTATATTATATTTATGTCTGTACCCCGGTCTGGGGCTGCTTATTCAAAAGAATGCAAAATTTATTATTAATTAATTATTAATATCCAGCTACTTTATTGAAAAATCGAACATTCACATTTTTTGACCAACGGTTCTGTTTCTAACGACAACAAAATAATGAAAAATCAAAAATTCCATTTTGCGGTGAAACTATGCAAGATACAACAAAAATGAAAAAAAATTTTGCACCCAAAGAAGATCTACAAATTTGATATGAATCACTTTTTGACCGGATGGGCAGTTTTTATTTTACTCGTAAAAAAAACATGAAAAACGAAAATAAATTTTTGCACAAACCACACAAGCTACAAAAAAGGAATTAATTTTTGTTATTTGTGAAAATTCTACTTTTTGGCAGAAGATGAATTTTTCCAGTTAAAAATTCATATTTTTGGGTAAAAAGTCACCTATTTGGTTAAAGCTTTTTTTTAAAAAAAGATTTATCATTTTAGTCGAAGAAACATTTCCTTAGTTAGAAATTGAACTATTTTATTGAAAATTGTTTTGTTTTTTTTTTGGTTAAAAATTAATTTCGTTAGCTGAGAATTTAACTATTTCATTTTTGCTACAAATTATGTAACTATTCCGACCTTGTTGGAGAAATTCATATTCTTTGTTAAAAATGCAACTATTTGGTCAAACATTCAATTTTTGAACTGAAAAAGTAACTATTCCATTTTTGTTCGAAAATTCTACTTTCTTGATTAAAAAGTCTACTTTTTTGGTCTACTTTTGGTTCCAAATTTTATGATTTTGTTGAAAATTCAACTGTTTTTCGAAAATTGGGCTTTTCACTTCAAACTTCCATATTTTGGATGAAAGTTTCTGCAATTGAAAAAGAATTAATTTTTGACGAAATATTTGAATTTTCAACAGAAAAGATAATATTTAAAGCTAAAAGATTAAATAGAAAAAAATTCATGAAAGTAGTAATAGTTTCAATTAATGAAATAAATTTTCGTCGAGAAAGATGAATTTAAAAAGTTAGAAATTCAACTGATGATTCTTCAATTTAGTTGAAAATTCCTTTTTTTAGTTGAAAATTGAACTGTTTAGTAAAAATTAATATACTTTGCTAAAAAATTGGTTTGTTTTTTTTAGTAAAAAATTATTTATTTTTTGTTTAAAAACTCCACAGTTTGGTAAAATATAATTTTCTTAGTTGAAGACTCATCATTTTATTTCATAATTCGTTTTAACTGAAAATTGAACTATTGCATTTTTGGTTGAAAATTGAAGTGATAAGAAATAACAAAAAAATAAAAGTAGGCCATAAGAAATAATGTCACACTCGATTCTAAAAATACGATGTTGTTTTGAAAAATGTCGTATTTATACACGAAAATGTGTTATGGTCAAAACTAAATTACCTTGCATCAAGAGAATATGGCACAAACGGTTTCCGTTCGAATATTTTCGTTAATGGAATAAATAAAATATGCAAATATAAAATAATACATTAACCTTCCAGCGCTCGCGCCTCGTGAAGTCACAGCAGCGCTCGCAAGGCGGCTGTTTGGCCGCCCTTAGTTTTCGGAGTGTTTTTATCGGTTTTGCTAGTTTTTTATTTTATATATCAAGGGAAAGTAAGTGCAGGAACATCTCGCAGACGATTCAACATAATAAATATATTTTAAAACTGCATTACAAGCACAAGAATCAAAATTTAAAAAAAATATATATATATATATATTTTAAAATCTGACGTCTTATTATCTAGAGAAAGCATACTTGGAGGGGGAACCGTCCAATGACCCGATTTTTCAAATGACGAGCATTTTTCCAAAAAGTCGGCCAAGTTGCCCGCCACGCGAGCGCTGGAAGGTTAAATAAAAAATATTTTTATTAAATTGTAGAATTCGAAAATTATTCTGTGTCTGCAATTTTATTTACGAAATTATTATATTTCGAATATTTTCTTTTTCGGGAGTCTTATTAATTTCATTAATTAATTAATAATTTTATGGGACGACCAACAAATTTCGTAACATAAAATTCCGCGACTGTAAAATTCTCGAAAAAGAAAATATTTGAAACCAAAAATTTCGGAAATTATAAAATTTCCGAAATATAAAAATTCCGAATTTGCGAATTCCCGAAAAATGAAATGCGCGACAGAAAATTCCCGAATTATAAAATATTCGACAGCGACAAGTTCGGGACAATAGAAAAATCCAGAATTTAAATAATTTAAAAACATTGTTTTTCAATTATCATTAATTATTAAAAATATACTAATTAAATATTTTAATCGGAGAAATTTTTTTTGATGCTCAATATATTTTTATAAATTATATTTAAAATTTAAAGTCACAATTATTTTCTGTTTAATTTCTCAATTCAAACTTTTTTTTAAAAGTGAATAAAGGTTTTTTTCATTCTACATTGATAAATATGATTTATATTGTGTTTATTTCAAATTTGAGCAATAATTTCAAAGAATACATTTAACATCAAAAAATTGTCATTGCAACAAGAAACAATTTCTTTGAAACAAATACTTGTGATTTAATGAAATTTGTTTGGATTAAAAAAAAAAAAACATTTTAAAGTACTATAGGAATCTTTGAACTAAGAAGAATGTGTATTTTTTAATTCAAGAACTTTTCCTATCACCTGTTATAAATATTTTTAGTTTTTTCATTTTATGCCAAGCCCGATAATAGTTTCGAACAATTTTTTTGTTACATAGAATTTACAACTTATTTCTTAATAAATGACTTTTACTTTCTTTGAAAAAAAATAATTATTTTTTAGCCTTTAATTGGTATTCTTTTTTAAATCAGAGCAACATGTCTATATGAAAATAGGCCACATCGCCTCGAAAATCATGATGTATTTACAGAACTTTACAAGCTTCTAAATTAAATAACAAGAATTATTTATAAATTTAATCTCTGTAGCCTTACTTAATGCACATTAAAAACAATCCATCTTATATGTATTGGAATCAATAGCCTTCTTTTCAATAAATTTATATTATCTTGTTTTTAAAATTAACAAAACAATGCGAATCATATAAAAAAACTATTTTGTTATTAAACATTTTATTGCAGCCTGTGTCGTTTTTCCATAAATTTAATTAGTTTATTAAAAAATTGTTTGAAAGATTTTAACCAAAAATACGCATCTGAACCGAAAGTTATTCTAAAAAAAATTGCAGCTGTCATTTAGGCAAAAAACTTTGTTAAATAAAATCTTATTGTATACCGGATGACTTTTGAAACACTACCTTGAGTGGATCCTGCGTTGGCACAATTTTTAAGGATGTAGAAAGAAATATCAAGTTCGTTAGTCAGCTATTTTGGATAAAAATTCAAAAAGTCATGAAAGTCATTACAAATTTTTGAATTTTAATGAAAAATCGAAAATTCCAATTTTGATCGCACGGAAAAACAATGAAAAATCCAAAATTTTATTTTGCGGTCAAATTATGTAAGATACGAAAAAAGGTGAGTAAATCAAAATTATGCACACAAAAAAGATCTCCAAATTCAATATTGATCACTTTTTTCTCAAAAGCGTAGCTTTTGTTTTATTGGTAAAAAGCAATATTAAAAATAAAAAAAAAATTAATTTTCAGACAAAAGACACAAGCTACGAGAGAAATTAATAGAAAAAATGTATTCACCCAAAAAATAGCTACAAATTGGTTATTAGGAATTTTTTAATAGGATGCGTAGTTTTTGTTTTAATCGTGAAAAATAACATTGAAAATAAACAAATTAAATTTTTATGAAAAATGACGCAAGGTGCGAACAAAAATTGATGAAAAAAAGTTGTTAACCCAAAAAGTATCTATAAATGTTGCATTAACCATTTTTTGATGAAACGCGTAGTTTTTGTTTTAATCGTAAAAAATGAGAAATTAAATTTTTGGACAAACGACACAAGCTATGAAAAAATTAAGAGCCAAAAGTTGCTCACCTAAAAAAGAGCTAATAATTTTTTCTCAATAATTTTTTGATAAGACGCATAGTTTTTGTTCAAATCATAAAAAATAACATTAGTGATCAATAAATTCTATTTTTGAAAAAACACCACAAGGTACGAAAAAAATTAATCGATAGAAGTTATCCACTTAGAAAAAATCTACAAATTTGTTATGAATTATTTTTTGATAGGATGCGTATTTTTTCTTTAAATCGTAAAAAATAACCTTGGAAATAAACAAATGAAGTTTTTCGCAAAACGACACAAAGTTCATAGAATGTGTGTTTATAGTTTAAATCGTAAAAAATAACACTGAAAATAAACAAATTAAATTTTGGTAAAAACGACAAATTGTTTTTTTTAGGATGCTCACTCTTTTTTAATTATGAAAACAAGACAATGAAAAAACATTTGTTTCAATATCAATGCATATTTTCACTTGCAATAATATAAATTTATTGAAATGATATATTTTTGAGGGTAGCTGAGAATAAATATTAGTACAGAATAAGAAACAAATATTTAAATAATAATTTAAAATGAAATTTGTACATTATTTTGCAAAATCTGAATAAGCTGTCTCAGACCGAGGTACAGAAATAAATAATTATACATTTGATATAATAGAGTTGTACTTGATCGCGACAAGTTCGCACTTTAGACAAAATCCAGTGTGAAGCACACGATACGTGATGAGAATGTGTTTCGTTTGACCAAATTTTTAATTTTTTTTTTTAATGTTGTTTTTCACGAGTTAAACAAAAACTACACGTCCGATTAAAAAGTAATTCAGGACAAATTTGTAGATCTTTTCTAGGTGCACAATTTTTGTCAATTCATCTTTTCTTGTATCTTGCATATTTTGACCACGAAATGGAATTTTTGATTTTCCATTACTTTTTGTGGGATCAAAATTTGAATTTTCGATTTTTCGAACAAATTCAAAAAGTTGTTATATCTTGTACGGCTTTCAAAAAGCAATGTTTTTCTTTTCTTTTCTTTTTTTGGATTTTGAAAATGCTATAACTCTCATAATTTTTTTTTATCGAAAATAGTAATTAGGATAAATTGTTCGAGTTTCCGAGTACTATGAATAGCTACTATGAATAATAGTACTATAATAATAATAGTACTATGAATAGTACTATGAATAATTTTTAAATTTAAAAAAAATAGTCACAGAAATTTTGAAAATGCTCAAACTTTTAGCATTTTCTTCCAAAATAACTGGTTAAAGAACTTGATCTTTCTTTTGGTTTCGTAAACACGTGTGCCAAAGTACAATCCAATCAGATTAGTTTTTCAAAAGTTATCCGGCATACAGACGACGACAACGACAACGACGACAGACAGACAGACACCGTCGTAAAATAGATTTTTTCGGATTCAGGGGGTCTCGAAACGTGAAGATTCAAAGAAATCCGTGATAGTCAGTTTTCACATAAAAACAAACCTTCTCATTATGATAAGAATGTAAAAAGATGAATTCTAAACGAAAAACGTAATAGTTGAAATGAAACCAAAAAAGATTTTAATTTTAAACCAAAAACAGTTGAATTCAACCAAAAAACTAAGCAAAGTAGGCACCGAGCGCCCACAAAAAAAAGAGTTTTGTAGCATATTAAGACGTGAATTCAGATTTAATAGAATCCTAGGAAAAAATGTAATTAAAAAAAAAAGATTTAAAAAATTTTAGGAAAACAAATTTTCTTTCTTTTAAATTAAAAAAAAAATATGAAACACAAAATTTGAATTCTTTTTTGACATTATTATCCATAAAAAACGAAATTAAGTCGTTCAAACCTCCCGCTCTCATACTTTCCCTCCCCTACTCCCCCAAAATTCCACTCCTTCACTACCCCTCCTTGGAAAAAGTATGTCGGATGGACGGACACCCGAACGAAACTATAAGGGTTACTGCCCGGGGCTACCAAACCCTAAGAAGAAGAATTTTCAACAAAATAGTCGAATCCTCAACCAAAAAAGATTAGTTTTCAACGAAACGATTGTGATCTTTATCCAAAAAAGATGCAATTTCTACCAAAATAGAATTATTTTCAACCCAAAAAGAAAAATTTTCATTAAAACAGTTGAATTTTCCATAAAAAAAAAACTTTTGAACAAAATTGTTGAATTTTCAACAAATTAATAAATTTAACTTCCACTTCAGTTTATTGAAACATTGAACTTCCCTGACTTTCTGGAATTACAAGGTATGATTAATAGTATATTGTGCTACAAGTGCGGAAAGTAGCCAGTTTTAATAAATGTTCTGTAAGTACTTTTCTGTCAAGTACTGTAAACTTCACAAGAGTTGCAACTGTCTACTTTCATCAACTGTTGCACACGATATTTTTTGTAACAAATACAGGAAATTTTCGATTTGAGAAACAATAAGGATACATTTTTCGGGAATTTATGGTAACTTTTGGAAATTTATGGTAAAATTACCCAAAATTTCCGGAAATTTGTATATTACCGAACATTTCCAGAAATTCAAGGTATCCAAAGCTTTTTGGAAAAAATCCGAAAATTTCCGGAAAATGGATAATTGCTAAATTGTCGGAAATTTATGAAAAACTGCTAAATCATCGGAAGTTTCAGATATCCAAAGCTTTTTGGAAAAATTTCAAAAATTTCCAGAAATTTATGGAAAATTGCTAAATTTCCGGTAATTTATGGAAAATTGCTAAATTACCGGAAATTTCAGGCAGCCAAAGCTTTCTGACAAAAATTAAAAAAGTTTCGGAAAATGGGAAATTGCTAAATTTCCGGAAATTTATGGAAAATTGATAAATTACCGGAAATTTCAGGTATCCAACAGCCATACCACGCTGAAAAAACCAGTTCTCGTCAGATCACTGAAGTTAAGCAGCGTTGGGCGCGGTTAGTACTTGGATGGGTGACCATTCGAGAAAACTGAGTGCTGTTGGCACATCGTGGGTGTGGTGAGCCCACACTTGTAGTTATTTACTACAAGAAACTATCCACCTAGAAACACTACCCGAGTCGGGTAGTGTCACGCCTACCCTGAAAGGGAAATGGCTTAATGGTATACAAAGATTTCTAAAATGGTCGGTAATTTATGGGTAATTGATGGTAATTTATCACTGATTTATGGTAACTTATCACCTCGAGTTTGTCCAATCACTACTCACTACTCACAATCAGCCTCTCAAGCGTCAAATCATAATGAAGCGAGGTTATTATTCCGGCAGTCCTGGAAAGTAAATCTGAATCGAAATACGCAAGCGCAACAGCAAGAAAAACTAATCTGGCTGAAACTGCGCAAGCGCAGCAGCTAGAAAATGTCTTTTTATAACTGCTTTTTACCACGGCTTTGGAATTGGTCACTTTCCACACGCAATACATGCCTCGAAAAGCCAACATTTCGTGCGTGCATTACAAAAAAATTTGTATTAGTTCTTATTTCAAAAATTTTCATGTATTGCTTTATACTTTGACTTATTTGTTTTTATATTTTGGGAAGGTTTTCTGCGATACTGGTTTCAGAATAATTCTACGCAACTTGAAATTCCACAACGCGACGTGTACAGATTTCATTCTGCAGAAATTTCTCTTTTTCCAAAATACTATTTTTTGTCATGACCTTGCCTTCGAAGCCTTATGTAGTTGTCGCTTTGTAAGTTTATTTGAATTTCTACAGCAGTGGAGAGAGAAATCCTCGTCATTTCCCCGGGACTCAATTCGTATGAATTAGGATTATAATTGATCCTCTAGAACTGGGACTTACTGCCTAAATTTTATTTCCAGCTTTGACAATCCTACAGAACATGGATCGTAAGGTAGCGCCGTGTGATGACTTTTACAAATTTGCCTGTGGTAATTTTACAAAAACAACAAGAATTCCAAAAGATAAAATGTATGTCGACGCATCTACTTTTCTCGAAGAGAAAATTCAGCAGGAACTAAAAAGAAGCATGGAAGAACCAACTCGTCCCGATGAACCAATATTCAGCGTACTAACGAAAAACTTTTACGAGGCTTGCATGAACACGGGTGAGAAAATTTTAAAATCTAAACTTTTATACCACAAAAATTTTTCGTATGAAAAACTAATTCCTTCTTTTTCTATAGCTGTCATTGAAAAAACTGGGCTTCGTACAATATTAGGCGATTTCAAAAAATTAGGTTACTGGCCTGTCCTGAAAGGACCCTCCTGGAATGAGAAAAAATTAGATTGGAAACAGTTAATTTATGATATGGGGAAATTGGGATATGGAACGTATTACCTTTTCATTTTTACTGTTGTCCCTGATGATGCAAATTCTGCAAAACGCGTGTTAAATGTGCGAATTTATTAACAAATAAAAAAATAAAAAATTATGATTAAATTAATTATTTTAATTAAAAAAATTATTTTCTCTAGATTGACCAACCACCCTTCTATAATGATCGCCCAACTTTAGTGGAAGGATTCAAGAACAAAATCGTCAGTGCCTACTACAGTTTTATGGTTGACGTGGCATTTTATTTGGGTGCAAACAGGGCTGAAGCTGAAAAAGAATTAAAGGAATCCCTTAAATTTGAAATAAAGCTTGCTAGTGTGAGTATTTTATAAATTATGATCGACCGACAAAAAATCAGGGCATACAAGCTTCTTGAAAATTCTCTTGTTCAAACAAATTTTTGATGTCTCCAGAAAATGTACTTGCCTGAAAAGAATCAAGTTTCTTCATTCAAGTACATTTTCTTCAGAAAAGAAACATTTTCTTGGATAAAGAAAATACTGTATCGCCTGTATCTAAAGCGATATTTTCTATTGATTCAATGGTAATTTCTTTTCCGTGTATAAACATACTTTTAATTATTTTAATAGTTATTTTAAAATGTATGAAGTTGTTAGTCTACATCTTCTATTGACTTATTACAGTTCAAATCTAAAACCTTGACTCGGAAATTCCTTTCTTTTGGTGAGCAAATGCTGCCCTATTTTTGGCAGATTAAAAAGAAAATACAGGGAATTTTTCATGAGGGTACCATTTGATCTTCAAATTTTGTTTTGTTATTAAAATCGTTTTAAGGTGTGTATTAACATCCCTAAAGTTTTGATTTTCTGATAAAGATGAAATTAGGAAGTCAAATTCATTCCTGAAATTGAAAAGAGTTAACCTAACAACGAACGTATAAGGATTTTTTTATATCATTTAGCTTCTAATACATTGTTTACTCGAAATTTTGAAGACAAGAAAAGGTTTCTGCCAATTTTGAAAGATTTCAAGAGAATACAAACTTTCTCTTAAGATTCCTGAGAAAATTTAAAATGACTTGTTATTTCGAAAAATTGATTTTAAGAAAAAATTGAAAAAGATTTGAAAACATTAAAAATGATATTCTAAAATTTCGAAAAAGAATTTAGAAGATTTTAAAGCAATAATTTTCAAGTTTGCAGGGTTACAAAATTTTTAGAAAAAATGTAGGTAGTTTTAAGAGATATTTAGGAGTTCTGAAAAGGTTCAAAAATAATTTTAATATTAAAAAGATTTCAGAAAATTTAAAACATGGATTTTTTAAATCTGAAAGATTTTTCAAACAATTTAGGAAATAAAAAAGTATATGTTTTGAAAAAATTTCAAAATAATTCAAAATTTGAGAAGATTTCTAAAAATTGAATTCAATGAGTAGATTTTTGAAGATTTTGAAATTAAATTTTGAAGATTTTTAAGGATTTTGAAAGGTTCTGCGACAATGAAAAAATTTTCAAGATTCCTGGGAAAATTTAAAGTCATTTTTTATGTTGAAAAATTGATATGAAGAGATTACACAGGCCGACAAAATTTGTACCCAAAGACCGGACTATGTGACCCCGAAGGATGTTGATATCCTAAAAACGAATCCGTTGTCTAAATTTTTCCTATACGTCAGGTTTTTGAGATATCCTAACCTAAAAGTTCAAAAATTGCTATTTTTAGCCATATTTGAGGCAATATAACACGATCAGAATTTTTTTTTTAAACTGCTAATGCCATCGTTGAGTACTCCTTTTTATCTTCTATTTCCATTTTTCATGATCTCAAAACGATTTTTTTTCTCCGAGACATCGCACATTAACCATCTCAGTTCCACAATGAAAAACTAGCAAATAAGGCGAAGAGAAACTGAAATGGTTAGTGTGTCGTATCTCAGAGAAAAAGGATCGGTTCGGGATGATCAAAAATGGAAATGGAAGATAAAAAGGAGAACTGAACGATGGCACTTTTAGGTTAGGATACCTCAAAAAACTGACGTATAGGAGAAATTTGGATAACGGATTCGGTTTTAGGATACCAAAATCCTTCAGATTCACAAGGTCCAGTCTTTGGATACAAAAAAGATGTCATTTTTGTCGGCCTGTGTTATTCAAAATGATTTTTGAAGATTTCAATAAATTTTCAAAATCGTCAAAATCTAATCTAAAGGGCTTGAAGGAATTTTTTTTAATTCTTAAAGATTTTTTGACATTTTAGAAATAATTTGGTTCAGTTCAAAAGATATTTAGAAATTTGAGAAGCTTCAAAGGGGTTGTTAAAAGGGATTGTTAAAAATTCGTCCATTTTATTGAATTCAACTGTTTTTTATTTAAAATAGAAATATTTTTGTTTAAAATATAAATTGTAACATTTTTCGTTAAGAATTCATCTTCTTTGGTTAAAAATTCCATTATTTGGTTGAAAATTAACTTTTTTGTTGAAATTTTGATTTGACATCTAAAATCTGCAAAAATATTTTTCAATTTTCCTAAGAATCTGAGGAAAATTATATCAGAGATTTATATTTATACAACCCTGAAATTCAATAATAGTGCATTACATCACAAGTAGGGTTAGGCACGTTTTTACCGCGGGGAGGTCAATGTTCGCAGGACGATTAGTAAAACCCGTGAACGAAGTTTTTCCAGTCGTCCTGCGAACATTGAATTCCCCGCGTGAAGACGTGTGTAATCCTACGAGTGACGTAAGATGTTTCATTCAAAACCACCATGTTATGAGTCTGTAGAGCCCCCAGAAAAGTGAGCGTTGGATAGCCCCTTACCGAAATGGTGCGACAGCGTCCTATGAAGTGAATGTTTTTTGATAGTGATGGTGATTACTCTCCAAACATTCCTCTAGTTTGTTTTCTCAATTTGTCAAATTTCTCGAAGGCCAGCTCATATTTATCGATTCCATGATTTTCAGTGTACGAAGATTCACAATTATAACTGTGACGTAATTGCAGGTAAGGTTTCACGGATTCTATTGTGTTGGATGAATACATACGATTGATATGGGAGTCAGCTGTTTGGGTTGCGATTGGTGATCTCGTATGACGCGAAATTTTCAAAGTGTTTCGGTGTGAGGTAGATTTATATATTAAAAAAAAAGCTAAACAACCACCGCAGGGTCACACTAAGAGCAACTGACATCCAAAAAATGTCAATAGCCTCCCGAGTAGCACCGCGGTAAATCACACTACGGCCACGTCTCACAACCGTGAGATGGGTGGTCATAGGCAACGACAAAATCACAACGACAGGCCGGCGAAACCCTCGTGTCTTGAGGACACGAAGCGACCCAAGGATGACAGCTTTCTGCATCCATCTCGCAAGTCCCTTGGCATATTTTTGGCCCGCGGGTATGGCTTTAAGGTTACGAACCAGTGATAGTTTCGCACCTCCGAGAGCACCTATCACAACGACTTGTACCGAATATTTTGGGTACAGTCTTTGTAGCTCTCTTTTAAGGTATTGATACCTCTCCTCTTTTTCTTTCTCCTTTGCAGTGATGTTGTATTCGGACGGAGCCGAGAATTCGATCACGAATATAGTTCGTTTCTCGAAGTCTTGGAGAACAATGTCAGGCCTCGAGTGCGCAACGGAGACTGCTGCCCGAAAATCGTAGTTCCAGAAAATTTGGCACTTCTCCTTTCGGACAATCGACTCTATCTCCCTTGGAGCGTTCGGCAGGACAGGGTCGCGGCCAACACCGTAAGAGCGACAAAGATGGTAATAAAGCACTCTTAGGGTCGCATTATGTCTGTAGATATACGTCGTTCCCGCGTGGGTCGGACACCCTGATAGTGTGTGTGTGTGTGTTTCTACAGTGAGTTTATGAAATCTGATGAAATACATTGTGCGTTATTCAGTGGCCATTCGTGGAACTAATAAACCGTCAGGGTTGGGGCGTTTCGAACTAATAAACTGTCAGTAGCTGATACTGCCCGGTAAAGACATATCTGAACGCTGAATTTTCTGAGGGGTAATAAGGCTCGTAACATGGTGGTTTCGAATAAACATGTAAATTTGGAAAATAAAAAATTCAACATTTGATGCACAATTGATGATGCAGATAATTATTAAAAATAAGGTACCACGTCCTTTCCTTTACCAAGAGTTTATCGATATATTGTTTCTTGTTAGACTTTAGATCACTAGTTCATTCAAAAGTCTACAATTCAAGAAGAATTTAAATACTTCTGTTTTATTTGATGATCGAAATTTGGCGAGAATAATTCATTTTTGCAACATATATATCCTTTTAAGAAACCGCGTCCGATTAAAAATGGAATCCATTTATTAAAATATCTTAAAATTCTAGATCTCCATTAAAGCCGAAGATAGACGCAATATGACTGTTCTTAATAAACGAATGAAATTGTGCGAGCTTGCAGAAAAGTATCCGAGTATTCCCTGGAAGAAATACTTCAACACAGTTTTGTCAATTCGCAAATCCAGCACCGTAATTGGCGACAATGAACCAATAATAGTGACCGGTCTTGCTTTTTTTGAAAAGTTCGAAAAACTGATAAAGGACACACCAAAAAGGGTGCTGGCTAATTACCTCTTCTGGAGAGCAACTCTGGATAGTTTACAATATTTACCTGATAAAATTCGAAATCGCAAAATAAAGTTCACAAGTCTGCAAGACGGTCAAACTGACAGACCACCTAGATGGAAGGAATGCCTCGGAATAACTAGTCGTAATCTTCAATTGAGTATTAGTGCTATGTATGTCAGGAAATACTTCAGTCCAGCATCTAAGAAAAGTGCAGAAGAATTAACAGTCGATATTAAACAACAGTTGAAGAAAATGATAAAAGAGGTGAGATTTTCTTATAAACTATTTCATACTCTAGTTCTGGGAAGACATCGTAGATGAAAAATCATAAACCGGGACAGAAAATAATTGAATTTTTGAAAATGGGACAATAATAAGGATTAATATGAAAAAAATGTTTTAAAATTAAGATAGAACAGAAATCCATTTTATCATGAATAATTTTATGCAAAATGAGCATGAAAAAGATTCAAAATTAAAAAATAGACTTCTAGATCACCTCACTTTTCGGCTCATTAGAGACAAAAATAACCAATTGAAAAAAGAGGGAGAAAAGGAGAAAAAGTCAACCAAAAATCATGTGCATTTTATGATTTTTGGGTTAATCTCGAGAGGACCGCTTGAAAACTATGTCACTTGTCCGAAAAGCTATAAAAATAAAAAGGGTCTTTTCTTCTTTTCTCTCT